>VYZP01025775.1:0-61332 GCA_013400635.1 Hypocryptadius cinnamomeus
GCTGCCGGCACCGGCGCCGAGGGGCGCGCCCTGGGAGCGGCGGGAGCGGAGCGGAGCGGCCCGGGATGTGGGGACGTGGTGCAGACACCGCCCGCAGGTGCGCTCCGCGGCACCGCCGGGGTTTGCCGTCCGCCTGGCGGGTCGGTATCGGGGCATCTCCGGAGACTTCCCTCCTTCCCCACCTCTTCCCCCACGGGAGAGCCTCTGAGGGGTCGTGGTGATGGGGAGTCGTCGGAGTCACGCCCCAGTGAAGGCACAGGAGAGCTGGGAGGGCAACAGCGGCAGACTGGCGTGAGCCGGTCGTGACCATCGCGCTGCGGTCCGTCTCCTCCTGGGACGGTCCTCCAGAACGGAGATGTCCCAGAGCACGAGGTGAGCTGCCCTGAACCCCAGAACTTAAAGTCAACGGGGTCGGATTCCAGCTTCACCACCTGTGCTTCCCACCACATCCACTCGCCCGGGATGCCCAGCCAATAATCTCCACCACCCATGGCACACTGGACTGTTGTTCATTCACTTCCCTCAGAAATATCAAGACTCTTCAGCTTTACTGGGACATCGGCTCTCCTTTTTTTTTTTTCCTAGCAAAACATCAATATGACAATCCCCTTCTCCATGGGTCTACTTACATAGTTCAAAACCCACGAATTTGCTAAGGCGGCTTAGGGAGCTTTAGCTACTGTTGCTCAGTCCACAGCATTTGTCCAGAGTCTCTGGAGGCCTGCAAGAAGCCCAGGCAGGGCAATAAACAGACCAGGCACATAAATTTAAATTTCTTTTGGGCAGGAATCATGCCTCCTCTGCAGACCCAATACTTGTTGCTGTGCTCTAGGTCTGTGTCAGGAATGCTGGGTTTGCTGAAGGCGTGTCAGGGATTTCATAAGCAGGTACGAAGCTTGCAACACATCGAATCATAGAATCATAAAATCATAGAATGGCTTTGGTTGGGAAGGACATTAAAGAGCATCTAGTTCCAGCCCCCTGCCATGGGCAGGGACACCTTCTTCTACATCAGGTTGCTCAAAGCCCCATCCAACCCGGCCTTGAACACCTCCAGAGAGGGGACAGCCACAACTTCTCTGGGCAACCTGTTCCAGTGCCTCACCACTCTCATAGCACATAATTTCTTCCTAATGTCAAATCTAAACCCACCTTCTCTCAATTTAAAACCATTGCCCCTTGTCCTATGACTACATGCCCTTGTAAATCTCCTTTTCCAGAAGAGGAAACCTTCCGGCACCACTGGCACAGTGCCCTGTGCCAGCTCCTGCTCATCCCTGTCTGGGATGAATGCTGGGCCTCCAGAGCCACCCTCCTGCGAACCTGGAGGCTGCCAGGTGGGCCTGGGAGCAGGTGAGGACTGTGGTGCCCATTGGCCTCATGCAGGTCTGTGCAGACCTCCTTCCCACAGAGGTGAATCTCTGCCCAGCTCTGCGCACAGATCAGCCGGCGTGAGAGCAGAGCAGCTCTTGTGAGTGCCACACGGTTACCTCACTGCCTGTCTGACTCTAACAGAAAAACAACAAAACATCCTGCTTCCAACTAGAGGATAAGAATAAAGATGTTTTTCCACATATTGTCTTCTTTAGCAGTTCCTAGGAGAAAGGAAGAGAAGGGGAAGGAAGGAAAGGGAGGAAGGAATGAGAAGAAAGTAAAGGGAAAAGGAAAGTAAGACGAAAGAAATTTAAAATCTTTCCTATATGTGACTCCTGGAAATGTGCCAGGGGCAATGTTGGAAATATAATCCACAAGTGTTCAAAAAAACTAAGCTTGGAAGCCAGCACTCTTCTCTCATACTCTATAAAGACGTGGGGTGGTTTTTTTTCCTGCCACCATCTCACAGCACTTCTTTATTACAAAAAGCAGAGACACTGAGAGGCTTGATGCAAGTTAAACATGTTTTGCTTTTCATGCACTATTAGCACTGAAGTGAAGGAGGTGGATGGCTTTGGCTTCTGACAATTGAAATACAATCCAGATCTATTTGTCGAGAACCAGAGGGATATGACCCTATTATTTTATTTCTTTAAAATACGAAGACTGCTTTTGGGCTCTCCATCAAACATCCAAACCTGCTGATAGCGGTTGCTCCCAGGATGAGAATTTGGAATATCTGTCTTAATTGCTTGTCTGTGCACAATAAAGAAACCTGGAAAAGTAGCTAGGTTACAGGAACAGGCTAAATATGTGATGGTTCAAGAGAAGTAGATGCTATGTGCCTATTTAGTCAATATATAGCCTTTATATTAGTAGGCACCAGGCACTTTATGAAGTTCTATGTAAGGTCCTTGTTTTGGGAAATACTCAGTAGCACATTCAAAATGGGAATTGAGGACTAGGCAATCAAATTATTACATAAGGCAATGAAATGATTACATTCTGCTATGTTCAGTGTTGTTAGCAATAAGTAAAACTTTACAAAAGGAAGGCCTCGTAAAATCATAGCTCAGGCTGGTTGCTTTGGCTAAGTCAAAAAGGACTATGGGAAAGAGACTCAGCTGAATTAGGGGTAGAAAAACGAGTTCTATGACCACTGTGTGTTCAGATCATGGTGTATGGTGGTTGGTTGAATTATGTTTGTTATGGTTTAAAGCTATGTAACTGAGAAAGGCCTGACTGCTTAAAAAGGCCTGGTTTTTGCAATAGAGCAGCTCGCCTTTGCACCTGCCTGGGGACTCTGCATCACTACGGATCCTCACCCACACACTATTTCCCTAGAAAGAATTTTCCCTTGCTTTATTTTTTAATTTCTTTTCTCCATTTATTTTAACATAACTTTGAAGCGTTAAACTGGGTAGATGCAGATGGCACCTAGCCCTCAGCACTCCGGCAGCCAAGTCAGCCTGTGAGCAACCTGAATTATCACATCTGCAGCAGCCCCGTGTTCCCCCTCATTTTTTGCAGGGACATTTGGGGACATACTGCAGACTGATTTTATTGAGCAGGGTCAAATCTTTCTCAATTAATTGTGTGAAATAGGGCCAGCTATTGCCACGCTTGCCTGTCCTCATGAGCACATCACTGATACTGCCAGTTACTTCTGACTTGAAATCAGAAATTTGGGCAAGACTTTTTTTTTGTGCAAAACAAAAGAGATTAAGACCACAACTAAGTGCCTCACATTGAAGGTTCTGTCTAATCAGGACCAAGGCTCCCTGGGTTGAGTGTACTGAACTACAAAGCCTCTCGTACTCCATATATCATACCTTCACACTTCTAAACATGCCAATCTTGTCAAGAGTGCCAGCATTTTGTTCTTAAGTTTGCTAAAGCTTCCTTCAGTGAAGACACACACCCAGAGATTTCTCACACAGAGACAGTGGTTTTGTTCATTCTTGATTTTTCTTCTGAAAACAGAAGTAAGTTATTCGAATAAAGTTGCACATAGAAAAAGAAACAAAACCATGAAAGCCTCATACATCCTTTGTCTGTTTCTAAGTTCTGTAATGAATCCTGCAGGAAACTAATAAAATGTGGCAGTCACAATTTTATTTCTTTTACTTATTTCAGCTGAGTTTTTTGGCTCTTTTTGACTACACTGTACAATGGCTGTAATAGGTATATTACCAACTTTTCATGAGAAATCCCAGCTCAATTGCACTTCTACAGAATTCTCATACAGTTGTTTGCAAAAATTCAAAACTGTTCTACTTAACTACCTAAAAATGTTTTATTTAGCTTCTGTATTTAGTTTTTTTATTATTATTAAGATAGTTTTAGGTTGAAAGTGCTAGATGTAAAAGGATGAATAAAAGGTATAAAAATCAATCAAGCATTAAATAAGCATTGTATGTTAGCATAAGTGAAATGCAGAAAGTTGGTGGTCTCACACATACAGATAGCACTTAGTCAATAAACATTTTCAATTTACTTTCCAAATGTGTTAACACATCTTCCCAAGTATTGCAGAGCTTTCAATTCCAGAGCATGCTCAACTCAAGACAAATATAAGATCCACCCGATGGAGTACCAGGAACCCACGCTGCTTCTTTTTTGCTTCTCTGTACTTAAGGATCTGTTATTTTTTAGATTTTTAGGCATTTATCCAGTCAGACTCCTCAGGTGTGTTTCTCAAACCTCTCATACATCCATCTGAACAAGGGAAAGAGCTGAATAAGGCATAGCTTCAGAGAAATCCTGAAATGCAGCTTGCTGTCTCTTCAGATACTTCTCATTTTCCAGGATTTTAAGATTAATTAGCTCATTTCCTTTTACATAGATCAGTGTCTTTAAACATGAAACAGCTGTGAATTTTCATTAACCAGTCAATTCCTTCTGGGGTATGAGGTTAGTGATCACCACTACTGGGCTTCTTTTATAACTCTGAGGTTGAAATTATTTGCATGGAAATAGTATTGCTTCAGAGATGGGGGAAAAGTGGTGATTCAAACCTGGCTGGTTCTCCTACTCAGCTGTACTGACTCATCCACAGCTTTAATGTGCAGCATGAGAAAGGATGTCTGAGATGAGTTGCTCAAGTCCTCTTTTACATCTAATGCCACACAACTGGCAGTTTCCCAAGCTGACATGAATTTGTTCTCGTGAAGAGCAAGTTTGTTTTAGTGTCTCTTTGCATGCATTTCCACTGAGAACCCACAGAAGTTCCCGCTCTGAGTTCTGAAGGCAGAAATTGCTTTAACATTTGTAGTATTAAATGGTCTAACATGCAACAGAAAAAACTAGAGTAGACCACGTTGCTAGCAAAGTGTTCATAATACATTCAGCCCTCTTCTGTTCTGATCAGTGAGAATTGTGACCATGCCTGGGGTCTCTGAGCCTTGTATGATTTTTACATTTATTCCTTCTCACTTTCCAGAGCCTTTCTTTAGAAGATGTGTATGCCAAGTGTGGTTGGGCTGTGAGGAAGCCACCAAAGCCTCAAGAAACCACATCACTAACAAAATAGTTGTGAGTGCATTGCTGCTCTGTTCACTAAGGCACAGAGGAGGATCTAAACAAGCACAATTTCCACTCTTTGATAACCTGTGACATCCTGGGAAGACAAGAGCATGTATTCTCACTTTACGTGTGGAGAAATTAAGGCTCAGAAAAAATGAGCGCAATGTTCTCTGTTGTTCTCTGTTGGGTCTTTTTGGGTGCTTGAGGACAACTAGGCACCCAAAATGGGACATTCAGCTGGTACACATTTACAGTTCTGGTCTGGCTAGCTTTCCTAAGCTCCTATCTGTCACAGTTCAATAACATGAGGAAGCAGGTGGAGAACCTGTTAGCAGAGATGTACATGGGATCACTGATGAAAGCCGGGACACACAGCTACATGGGTGCAGCCAGGAGCCATGATGGTGTAATTGGTGCTTAAAGCTCACATCAGTCATTCCCTCCTGATAGAAACATGGGTGGATGCAGGAGCCAGCAAATGTGCAAGCACTGCATCATCAGATGTGTTGCATGCTGCTTACCTGCATATGAAATCCCTGCCATGCCTTCAGCAAACCCAGCATTCCTGACACAGACCTAGAGCACAGCACCAGGTACTGGCCTGCAGAGGAGGCATGATTCCTGCCCACAGCATATTTAACTTTATCTGCCTGGTCATTTTACTGCCTTGCCTGGGCTTCTTGCAGGCCTCCAGAGACCCTGGACAAATTCCATGGATGGGGCAGCAATAACTAAAGCTCCCTAAGCCACCTTAGCAAATCCGTGGTTGTTAAACTATATAAGTAGATCCACGGAGAAGGGCATTGTCATATTAGTACTTAACTAGGGAAAAAAAAAACCAGTAGGAATGAGTCATATAGAAATTCTTAATTCTGAAAAACGGTTTGGAGCCTAAGCAGTAGTTTGTGTCGTACCACACTTGTTAAGTGCTGTGCGAATAGCTGTAATCTGCAGCTGAAATGGTTACTACTTTAGCAATATTACATTGCACATTGCTTGCAGGACATCCGAGATGTTACTTTGGGATGAAAATAGCAGAGAATCATCGCTTTATAACTCATGCAGGAGTGGATGAAAGCAAGCATGTGTTGTGATTTCTAGATGTCTAAGACTGGCCATGCAGGGTGGGATTTGAAAGGGTTCCGTTTCTTAGAAAGCCCTATTTTATCATGAAGTCATGGAATCATAAAATGGTTTGGCTTGGAAGGCACCTTAAAGGGCATCTAGTTCCAACACCCCTGCCATGGGCGGGGACACCTTCCACCACATCAGGTTGCTCGAAGCCCCATCCAACCCAGCCTCAAACACCTCCAGGGATGGGGCAGCCACAGCTTCCCTGAGCAACCTGTTCCAGTGCTTCACCACCCTAATAGTAAAGAATTTCTTCCTGATACCTCATCTAAACCTGCCCTCTTTAAATTTAAAACCATTGCTCCTTTTGCTGTCATTATTTGCCCATGCATAAAGTCCATCTACCTCTTTTTTATAAACCTCCTTAATGCAACAGAAGGCTGCAAAGAGGTGTCACTGAAGCCTTCTCTTCTCCAGGCTGACCAACTCCAGCTCTCTGAGCCTTGTCTTCACAGGAGAGGTGCTCCAGCCGTGTCATTATCTTTGTAGCCTCCTCTGGGCCTGCACCATATGCCTTAGCATATCTTCTAGGAGAATCCACTCCTTGATCTTCCAATGCACAGGGGTGAGGGTCACCACTCTGTTGTTTCCTCGATCCTCCTTTCTCACCTTTTTAAAAATTGGAGTGGTCTTTTCCTTTATCCAGTTACCAGGAACTTCATCTGACTGCTGTGACCTTTCAGATGTGATGGAGAGTGACAGCAGTCAGTTCCCTCAGGACCCTGGGGTGCATTTCATCCAATCCACAGACTTGTGATTATTCAGCTTCATCAAGTGATCCTGAATCTGCTCTTTGCTTATACTGGTAGGGACTCCACTTCCCCCACACCCACCCAGAGGATCAGGGACTTTAGAGAAGCAGGAAGCCTGACTGCCAGTGAAGGTAAAGAGGTAAAGAATTCATTGAGTACCTCAGCCTTCTCCATATCACTTGCCACCAGCTCACCCCTCTTGTGTCTAAGGAGGGAACACTCTTCTCAGCCTTTATTTCCTGCCCTAAGTACTTATTGAATCCCTTCTCCTTATTCTTCACATCCCTTGCCAAGTCCTGTTTCAGCTTTGCCTTGGCTTTCCTGACCCCATCCCTACACATTCAAACCCTATCCCTGTACTCTTCCACCAGGTCACCTGCCACTGCTTCCACTGCTTGTGCATTTCTTTCTTACTCCTCAGTGTGAGGAGCAGATCTGTGCTCAGCCATGCCATTTTCCAGCCTGCCTTGCTCAATTTTCTAGATTCTTTTATCCTACTGGGATAAAGAGCTCTTGTGCTCTAAGAAAAGTGGCCAAGGAGTGTAACTCAAAACTGCTCCATGCTGGAATCCCTCCTCAACTGTCCCGTTTCAGAAAGTAGATGGGATTTCAATGTGACTTGCAAGAACCCTTAATGGAAAGAGCAATGGAACATGCTTTAAAGGAAAATGTATCTGTTGCATGAATAATTTTTAATTGTCAGGTATGCTAAATACTGCAGACTTGTACAGCCTTCCAGAGTGCTGCAAATCAGTTCCATTTCACAACGGAAAACCTGCTGCTGTTTAACAAAAGCTCGGTTATTCTGGCAGAGTAGGAAGGAATGTCTGTGTACCTGTTGAAACAAGCCCATATCCTGTGCTTGCTAGAAAGATACTGAATCCCAGGTGCTGATACTGAATCCCAATCTCTTTCTTGGAAACAGATTAACGCAGCTAATTGCCTCTGGAGAGTGCTCTCATCAAATGAAGGCTTGTGTCCTGCTGCTGGTCTTTACATACACATATTTTAATGATATTCAGTACTGAAACTTGCACTTCTGCTATAATCTGTCCAAAGGTCTGGATTTGTTAGCTTCCTGGACACAATGAAATGCCAACCTTCTCTTTCCCTGCTAGGAAGGGAAATGTACAGGCAGTGGTATTTACTGCATTATCTACTGAGCTCCCTGCCAGCCTGAGGTATGATCCTATGATCCTAGGCAGCCTTTCTCATTTGTTTCCATTTCAATTTTCAATTTATGGCACAAGGAATCGGAGCTGTGTATTGGTACTGGGGTTATTTTTAATCTGAAAAAAAATGCAAGTTCATTAACTTTCTTTTTTATGCATTGAGAAAATAAAATAGAGAAAACCCATTAGCGAGGTTCATGCTAGGACTGTAGCACAAGCAAGGTTAGTGTAGCTTGCTTTCAGACATTTTCAGATATTGGTGTGCCTCTGCACAGCTATTGCTCCCTTTAAATCATGCTCTTTAAGACTGTAAAACTGTTAAATCTCAGGCCTTAGATTTGCCAACTGTACTGATGTTATTGTGTTGAAGTCTGGCCTGCATTACCTGCTCTGTGACCTTGCTTCATTAAATCAATAATGGTCAATCGTGTCTTGTTTTACTACACAAAGGGTAAATTCAGTCCAGTCCAGTTTCTAGGCTGCTTGGGTCTCTGCTATTTCTCCTTTATCTGCAATAGTAAATCCATTATTTTTTGTTATTTCTGGAGGTTCTTTCTTCAATCCAGGCAATGTCTGCAATGTCTTTCTTCAATCCTTTGCAATGTCTGCAGTGAAGAAGTTGAGCATTGTCATTCTCAGGAAAGCAGCAATGTCTGCTGGTCAGGGGAGGAAAGCTTGTCCATTCCTGGGGTCCCTCGGGTCCCCATCCACAATGGGGTGAGGAGAGTGCACTGTCAAGTGGATCAGAAACTTGGAGCACTGGTTTCCTGATAACAAAGAAACTGTCAGATGGTTTTTCTATTCTTTCTCTCCTAAGAGCCAAAGGTATTTCTGGGTTTTTTCGAAGCTGGAGACTTCCTTCTTAAAATCAGGCCTAATTGCTTCCTCTTCCTCTTTCTGCCTTGCCCTGTGTCTGCCTCGTTCAGAACAGGTCCTGCCCTCGTGTGCCCAAATGACCACAATGGTAAAATGATTTCTGGTATCCAAGCCTGAATCATCACCATCAAAATGAATAGGACAGAGTCACTCTTATGAAATCTGCAAACTGAGGCAGGCAACCAGGCACCTATTTTAATGAGGTTATGCTTTTGAGATGGTCTTTGAAATCACAGCTGCTAGAGACTGACTCCCAATTCAAGATAAACAGATAAAATTTCCACACCAGAATTCCCTGTTAATATTTAAGCAAGGCTTAATCTTCATCTTGCAATTAAAATACGTCCTTCAAAGGAACTTTATTTAAGAGAAGAATGTTTCTTCAAAAGTATTTTAATACCTCAGATAACTATATATATCATCATCAGGCTTCAGGCATTAATCATTAAGAATAAAATGGATACTTAGCATTTTAGAAACTGGCGCAGCAACTGTAGTTTATTAAATAAACCCTCATGAAAGGACTTCATAATTTCTCATCCAAATGAAGGCTATGGCAGGGAACTTCCAGTTGTGCCATGTCTCATCTGTAGTACACAGGATAATGTTCCACCTGTGTACATGTCTTCTAATGCTTAAGGACACACCACCTTTCCGTGTAGGACAAATGACCAAAAGTGGATGAATGAGGATCTCTCAGTAATAGGAGAATTTTTTTTTTAATATTAATAAGGCTACGTGATAGCACTCAGCACTTCTAATATTAGAAAATCACAGCAACAAGGAAAGTAGGGCAGCTCTATTAAGGACAGTATGGAATCACGAATCTAGTGCAGTACACATTGGGCTGTGTCCCACATATACCCTATGTGGGACACTGTCAAATGTGTGACTGTGCTCCTATTGTTCTAACAAAAGACAAAGGGGAGTGCTGAATACAGCAATGCAATCACTGGCAGTGCTCGGGTTAATATCTCTGTCAGATGCATAATTTTTATAATTTACCATGAAAAGATAGGCTGGTTTTAATCACATTTGCAAACCATTTTAAAAATCCAGGTTAGTGCCTTTACCCTCAGACTTTAGACTTAACCAGGTTTGATTGCACAAATAGTTTCCAGTGTAGTGAACTTTGTGATTGGGCAAGGCTCAAAGGCAAGTCAAAAATATGCATGAAGCATTTGCAGTGAAATCATGCTCATCTCAAAAGGAGAGATTTTCTTGCATTAATTTCGCACTTGAAAAAATGCAGACATTTCAGATACCAGCTGAGGGAAGGAGAATCTCTGTGATTTAAGCACTGAAATTTGATGTTCTCATCCTTGCATTGTTTTTATCATTTCAGATATCTGAACAAAGAATCGCTGTGCTGTTCATCTGGCATAGAAAATGGTCCAGAATTAAGTTGTGACTCATTTTCATGACAATTAAGGAGGAGGAAATATCAACTCTTTTCTCACAGAAAATGCCCTAAGTCTAGATTCAAAGCAGTTTCACGTGGGTGCAAATCCTGCTCTTCTCTGCATTAAACTCTCAAAATATGCATGGTCACAAGGCTTTAGAATCCTGCAGTTATGCCTTTCAGTCAAGGCAGACAAACCTGACTTGAGTCAGTTCTCTGCCGTCAGACTTACAGTGGATCCAAGCAGTAGATAACACGTTTTAGCAGCACCCAATGTCATCTCCTGTTTCTCTTTATCCCCCAGGCAGCACATCACACAGTGGTATTTGATCTAAATATTGATGGCTGCCGGCACGCTACACTCAGAATGTTTATTTTTAAAAAACAAACACAAACAACACAAACCCAAAACAAAACAACAAAACCCAAAAGGAATGGCAAACAGTCTTGGAATAATTCAGAGGCAACAGCTGGCATCAGGGAATTTGGTAACCTGCATGCACAGCAACATACCAGCAGAAGGACGTGGCTGCCCTTGGAAATGCCCCAGAGCTCACTTCCTATTCCTGGAAGGAGGTATAATTGCAGTGAGTGGTTTGGTGGCATTTTGAAACTCTCCCACAGGCATCCAGGGGAGTTATGCTGCATTTGGGCTGGGCTGGTTTAGTACAAAATGTGGGCAGGATGTGCAATGATGGAGTGACTCTGAGAGTCAGACAGAAAGGAGGGAAGAAAGAATTGGATAAATCCCAGGTAAGCAGCAGCATAGTAAACAGCCTCTTGCCCTGGGGTGAACCAATGTATCAAGGCTGCTTTACTTTTCATCTCCTAACTCCCCAGGATGCCAAACCCCATCTCTCTGGTTTTCTCCCTTCAGATGCAGTAGGTTCCAGTTTCCTGCATGTCCTGGAAGCCTGACCTGTTGTGACTTGCCTCTCCATGGAAATCTCAGGTTCCTTCAAGCATCTGCAGTCAGACCTGTGTGATGGTTTCAGAGGTACCTGCCCATCACCAGAGATGTGTAGGAAGCATAAACAGGACAAGGGCAGGGAGATGTGTGTTTGGAGAGGTGAAAGGCCAGGCAGAAAACACAAGTGCCTTGCTCCTGGGAAAGGCAATAGAGAGCAAGGTGAGGCAAGTGCATTTCCTGGAAGCTGTTTGTGAGGAGCGAGGGGAGGTGCAGCGAAGCGGCAGGCAGCAGTGACACGGTTAGCAGCCTGCCGCCTTCCTCCTCCTTCTCCACCGCAGAGGCACGAAAACTCGCTGCCTCCTGTTGTGAAAAATGAGCTTGGGTGGAGTGATTCATGTGTGTGGGATTTAAACAATCTATTTTAACTGTCACTTAAAGGAGAAAGCAAGTGAACTCGGCTAATGTTATCAGGTTTTGTTCCTGTTTTGAATTTGTTTTTAATCATTTTTCCAAAGAGCAGTTGATGCTTAGTAGTTGATGATCCACTGAGGTTTCTTCCACAGCACGTGAAGACTTTTGCTGTATTTCATACTTTCTTGTTTTGCTAACTCAAAATGTGATATATATATGTCTTCAAATACCAAAACAAATTACATTTTTATTCAAATGCTTATGTTTTTATCCTTAAAATATTTAATGTTTACCTTTTATTATATTAGAATAGGGTAAATTATGTTTTGTACTTACTAGGTAATTCAATTTCTTTTCTTAGTAGTTATGCTGAATTGCCTTTAGATAGAAATTAGGCTATAATAACATATCAAAAGGCATAATTGCTTTCCATTATCAAATAAAGTCATATCAAATGATTTGAATATAAAAAAAGAAGATGTCAAAACACATTTTGTATTTAAAATTGTCATACAAAGAAAACTGATGCTTATGAAAAAACTGCTAACTAGTGTTTAAACAGCCTAGAATAAGTAAATCTCTAGTAGTCCAGATGTCTCAGTTGATTCAAAGACTAGTGGGTAGGAAAAATAAATTTACAGATCTTTTAAACTATAATTAATTCCTCAGTTCTAATAAACAAGTTGTTGACCGAGCTAAAATGAAGAAACTGAAATACAGGAAATACACTTTCTTCACTTGCAATAAAGGCCCCAAGTGAAGAATGCTTGTTTATCACTTCTGTAAGTGATTGTCCCAGTTCACTTCATGCCTTGGCTCCCCATTTCCATGCTCTGCCTTTCTTTAGAGCATTGTTAGCAAACGTTACTGAGATGCTGAGCTTTTAATCTGAGCAAACACTGAACCTCAGGTGTGCCCACCTCCTCACAAGCAAGGGCCTTCTCTTGTGAGCTGCAAGGTCATACCTGGCTTAGGAATGATGGAAATACTTCCTAGGAAGTAGGAGGGAGAGGCTGAGAGCTGCTGGGAGCCTGAATGCAAGAACAACTTTCCAAAAGGTCAGAGATGGGATTTCATACTCCCTCATGGCAGATGGTGGGGTTTGAATTTGATTCTCCTACAACTTGAACTAATGCCTTAACTACAGAGTTCATGCATAAAAGGGAACATACTGTCACCTCCAGATTTGCTGTCAGGGGAGATGAGATGAACTTTGACTCCAAATGCAGAACAGGTTGAGAAACACAAGTTTGGGCATGATGGTGACAAAGGCATGCTCTGAAAGTGATGGTCCTCAAACCCAGAGCAACTTACATATTTTAGGAAACAAATCAAGAGGCTCTTCTGTGCAGACACTATCACAGCAGCTTCTCTTTGCAGCCAAATACAACTCGGGATGTTCAGTATTTGTATTTTCCCCATTCTAACTGTTCATGATGCCTTTGGCAATATTTTAATTTTGTTTCTAAACTATGGCACTTCCCACAAATTGCCTTCTGATATCTTGCAGACTGTTAGTAGCTTCCAGACTGGAGAGTAAAAAGTTTTGACCCTGGAGATTCAACAACTAAAAAACTAACTGCACAGAAAGGCTGGGAGCACAGAAGGGTAAAACTGAATTTGTTACTGCCAAAAATATTAAACTTTCCTAAATCTAATATAAAGTATTTTTCCATGTCACAATCAGCACATCCCAAAACAGAAACCAGATCTTCAGAGTTTCAGCCCACAGCCTCTCCACTGAGCCACGGTTACTGCGTCTGCATTAATTTTGCATTCCACACCTGGTAGAAAAGCACAGTTTTAAAGCCTTAATTCCCAGTGAAACCTTCATTAACACCAAGAAACTTCCAAGGCATCGTTAATACTGCTGACTGACTCCCAATTTACAGCTCTTGAGTTAGACTTGTCGCACAGATGGCATATGTTGATCATTTTCAAGAAAGATGTTTCTCTGGTTTTTTGTAACATGTTGATTAGAACCATCCTGTTTCCAGCAGGGGAAGTAGATTATTCATACCATGCAACCTTCTCTTCCACATCATTCATATGGCTACCTTCCTACCACTGGAGGGAACTTAAACTCTTCTGGCCAGACTGTCCAACCTCCAGAGAGATCCTTCTCAAGGGATCGAGGAGATTTCCAGAGATGTCAGTCAGGCCATGTTCAGTGCTTGACATTGTGGAGTGCTTCTAAATTAGACCTCAGCATTAAAGCAAGATACATGACTATGGATTTGGCTATGCAAACCAAGATGCTGAAGAGTTTATTTCCAGAAACCACATTTTCTGGTCTGTTATCACATGAAGATTGAGCCCCGCCACCTCTGGAAAAGATTTTCAGTCTTTCTGCTGTGCTTGCTTTCTTTATTAAATACAGAAATTGCTGCATGCTCATAAACCTCCAGGGGAGGAGAAGCACCACTGAGTTTTAAAGAGCTTTAAAAGCAAAAAATTCCCTGATTTCCTCTCATGACTCTCAAACCTCTCTTTTGATTTCTAGTCAAAAAGCTGCCAAATTAATCAAATTTCAGTTTGCATTGCAAAACAGTGATCCTGGCAGGTTCCTGCCTGTAACTGTTTAGTGCTCCTTCAACTGACTTCTGGAAGTCTGGTTCAAATTGATAATTTTTTTCATTCATTTCACATTCATGGCTGGAAGAACTTTGCCTTGCCCAATATATTGGTATAGAAAAATCTTATCAGTAGAAAAAGATACAAGCCTCGTACAGACATTACCTTTTAATCACACAAGATTGATGGATTGCCTGAGACAAAACAGAAATTACTGGTGCAGGAATATCTGCTTAATATGTGGAAGAAATTTCTCTGTGCTCTTCACAGAAGACACAAGGGAAGGGGAGAGACAAAATAGAACAGAGAAGTAGAATTTGTTGCCTTACACAGTGAATATGAAGATGTTCTAAAGAAATGTCAAGCTAGACAGGGAAATAAGAGGATTTGAAAAAAAACCCTCTGTTTAGAAGAGGTGCCCAAAAGAGACAGCACAAAACAAGCACTGAACTGTACAGTTACTTGGATGACTGGTTTGGCATTTGCTCACTTTTTTTTTGCAGGGAGCAAAACTTAGAACAGTTTTTGTCAGGAACAAAATGTTTGGAGCATCTTGTCTCTCTCCAGGAATTTATGGTTGCTTCAGAGTTTCAAAAGTAGCTCTTCCAGTTACCCAAATAGCAATGGAAAAATGCTAGAAGACTCTGCCCGCCCTTACCCCTTTTTAATTGCTCCCTGGGAACTTTCTACACTATCCATCACACAAGTCCTGTCAAACCTTCCTTCCAAACAAAGCTGGACTCCCTGAAACTCCCCTGGAAAGAGGCTTGCATAATGTTTGCTGCCAGTGAGCTGGACTGCAGAGTATTTTGGTAAGCCCCCCTCCCTAATGTATCTCTCTTGCCTTGATCTGCAAGGAGCTCCCCTCAGCACTTCCATGCAAAGGAGCTGGAGATAACCTCACACCTGGTAATTGCTCTCCTCCCTTCCCCCTGAAATCAAAACCCAACTCTTTGCCATGACAGAGGCTGCTGAGAGGCAAAGGGGAGACCAGGGTTCAAGCCCTTCATGAGCAGGTTGAGTGCCAGTGGTGATGGCCTGGCAGTGGTGCCAAAGGGCTGTGTGAGAGCTGGGTCACCTGCCTGGGGGCAACTGTGAGCCCACACAGCCATGGGCCTGCCTGTCATGCTTTCTGCCCACCCATCTGAGGAGCAGCTCATGAAGCCCAGAAGTCTCCCAAACCCCCAGCAGAAGTTTAGCTGTGCAGCTCTTCCCTTGACTGTGAAGCCCAAAATAGTGTGTTTTTTTTCAGGTGGGCAACTCTTACACACATAACAAAACTTTCCTTGGGGAGGAGTGAGCCCAGAAGGCACCAACAGCCAAGTAAGTGCAGGAGAAGAGGAGCCACAGATAAGGTGCCTAGGTATCTCCTGCTGCCTTTGCATGGACACTATGCCAAGTCAGCATTTGATTTTTAGGTTTTTACTTTCATCCAGGATCATCATCTTGCTTGTCTGGCAGACCAGGCACCCACTGGATGCCCAGTAAACACAGCCTTTCACATGTGTGGGCACAGCATCACTACAGGTTCAAATTTGCTGGTGCCCAGCACACAAAACCATGTACAGCACACACCCATGGCCCTCAGAAACTGGAGGGCTACCAAGGAGGCATTTTGTCACACAAGTGGGCATTTTTGTACCCAGAATCTCCTAGGGAGAAACGTGACAGCCCTCAGCATGGATCTTCCTTTATCTGCAGATGTCAACAGGCTTCTCTGTCCCTGTTGAAAGACCCCCCTGCACACCCCTGTATCCATAACTCATCTGGTGTGGAGGCTGGGCTCCAACAGGCTGCATGTGGTGCCTGTTTTTAGCCAAGACAGTGGGAGCTCTGTTGATCTTTACTTATCTCTGACTGCAACTTCACCTATTTGTTACGTATGTATTAGTGTCTTTTCAGTCCACAGAAATAATTCTTATGTGCCCATAGGGCACATCACCACAAAGGATGCTTTTCATCAGCAGGTTCCAAAGCACTTTATATAGGAGTCTGGCATTTTTATCTCTAATTCACCTATGAGGCACAGGAAGGTGGGAGTCTAGAGTCAGTCTCAGCCCAGCAGTGAATCCAGGGATAGAAACAATTTCTATTCCATTCAATATTGTATAAAAAGAGGCTCCTGGGTTTGGTTAGTGGGTTTTTAAGATCCTACATACCCCTTACTTTTATGTAACTCATTGTATCATACTTTTTTTCTGTTCAGTTGCAGAAGTCCTGTGTTGTGCACCTCACCCTTCCCTCCATGGCAAAACAGACAGGAGCCAGCTGACAGCAATGCACTGCTTCTTTCTGGAACACGTGTGATAAAAAGCCAGCAGCTTGGTTGGCAGGAAAAGACTGGAAAATATCATTGCAATTAATGTGGAGAAACTTGAAGCTACAACACCATCAGCAATTCTGCAGAATGAAGCATAACAGTGCAAAAAGACTAAGTGATGCTTTGCAAGCCATATGGGTGGGTTTTTTCAGGGAATGCTGGCTAATTTTTAATAGATCAGCTGGATGGGCAAATTCCTGAGTTTTTATGGCAGGGAATGGAATGAAAGCAAGTCTTTTGGATGGACATCTCTGGTGTTTCAGAAGGTGGATATGAGAACCTCTGAGAGTTTAATACTGCTGGTTTAATGCAGAAAAAACTCTTTAATTGCAACCTGCCTGAGTTGGGGTTACAGAATCTCAGTCAAATTCAGGAGCAGAGGAGTGAGATCAATACAGAGCAGAGTACCAATTAACAGCCCTGGTTTTCAAGAGCATCCTTCATTTGCCCTCTAAAATTTCCTTTGTCTCTGTCACAGCCCAGTAGAGAGCACTGAAATTTCCCTTATAAGTTATGAAGCAGATTACAGCAAGCTGGAGAAGTGACACCGTATACATTAGAAATCAGTGTTAATCATACATAGAAAAACAACTTCCAAGTTTAAATATGTATGGTTCCTTGCCTTAGATCAGAGACTTACTTGAGAAACAAACATGATTTGTTAAGTAAATGCTTTTTTAATTCTCCTCAGAGATATGTTTTCTTAAAATATAGTCTATATCCTTGTATATATAATACAGTCACATTAGGGAAAATACAAACTACATTAAATATGCTTAGATCAGTATTTTCCTCTAAGAGCCAGACAGTGGTAGCTCCAGGATCTCTCTTTGTTCCACTCCCCACTAGCATCCCAGCAAACACTGAAAAGCAACTTAGCCTGGACTTAGAATTTCACAATTTCGATTGGTTGGGTTTAGCTGGTTCCTTTTCCAGGGCAGGTCTCTACTGAGAAGCAACCAGCCAGGATGGGTTTTATCCCTTATCTCCCTTCCTTCCATTTTCATGAAATTGTAGGCTTGCTGCCTGCGGGGAACAGTGGCAAAACACTTCAAACCCACAAGTGGAGCTGGCAGTGACGGGCCCACAGGCAGGGCAGGAAGCCCATCTGCACCACAAACAGGTGCCACACTCTTGCTGTCACTGAGGTCCACTTGCTGCTCCCTCACGGGTCAGGTGTCCCATGGCAGCCACACTCACCTGGCTGGAGGGTGTGACACAGCCAGCCTGGAGCAAGCCATCAGCCCCTTCCTAGCTGTGCACAGCTCTCCCCTGCCTCACCCGTGTGCTGCCTTCAACTGCACAAGGGATGGACAAACCCTTGCCCTGCACAAGTGATGCACGTTCACACTGATGGCAAAAATAATGAGGGGTAACACCCAGGAACATTGAACAACCTGTTTACTGCCAAAAGCACTGCAGGAAATTCACTTTGCTTCAGGACTGGGTGCTTTAGAGTTCTTTATGTAGCCTACCAGAGCGATTTCACCTAAGCACTGGCCTCCTTCAAATAATCCCCTTCCTCTCACCTAATAAACACATCACGTCACTCTGGAGGAGAAATGCATTATTTTCCCAAGGGAAATGGAGAACATCCCAGCCATGGACAGGTCACACAACCCGGCTTCAGGAAGATGGTAATGCTAATTGATCTGTATTCATTTAATTAATTTTAGTCAATTACTCTGGAGAGAACAGGTTGCTGTCAGCTCTACCTCCTCCCTGAGAGGGGCTAAATCCACAGTGTTTGCTCTGAGCAGGGACCAAAAATATCCATTGTCTTGAGCAGGGGTGGCTGAAGTGGCCAGGGTGACACCAGGGCTGGTGGTAACCCCCAGGAAGCAGCATGATGAAGGTGTCCAGGGGTACCCATCCAGCAAGCCCCCATCTATTGCTGCCCTGGGATGGTTTTAGGGCTGAGGTTTTCTTTGGAGTAGCAACTGCCCACAGTTGTGGGTTTTCAGTCACAGTGTGCAGGAATCAATGGATGGTCCATGAGACTTGCATTTGGGGACTGAGCTTTGCCTCTGCAGCTCCTCCTCTCCATCACTCGGTGCCCTGCTCCACGCTGAGGCATTTGACTGCACATGGCTCCTCCCACGTTTCCATGAGAGAGGGTCCTTTGCCTGGCTTTTTACTTGGCAGGGCTCCAGCTGGGCACAATCTTACACATGTGTGCAGTCCTAGTTATATATCTGGGCAGCCAAAGGCACCAAACTACAGATATGAGAGACTACATAAGAGAAACACAACTGTTTGGAGAGCATGAGAGTTTTCTGCAAGCTATCACGTTGTTACTTCTTTGGGAAAGAGGCCTGGCTACCTAAACAATGGCAACAATAACTTAAGGAGGGGTAGCAGAAATGGAAAAAAATGAGTTGCCATCTTCATTTCCAAATCCAGCCCATTCTCCTCACCAGCCAGATTCTACTTTAGCTACACAGGGTTAACATTTGGAGTCAGGTACAGTCTTGGTAATGTATATAGAGCAATTCAGCTGGAAATCTAAAATGTGATCAAATCTGGCATTGGGGATTGATGCTGGCCAGATGCCAGGCACCCACCAAAGGTGCTCACTCACTCCCCTCTGCAGCTGGACAGCAGGGAAAATTTAACAAAAGGTTCATGTGTTGAGATAAGGACTCGGAAAGATCTCTCATCAATTACCATTGTGGGCAAAACAGGCTCAGCTTAGAGATATCAAGTGAATTTATTACTAACAAAATCAGATCAGGACAATGAGAAGTAAAAAGCCCTTAAAAACACCTTCCCCCCACCCTTCTCTCCTTCCAGCTCTATCTGCTACCCCAGTGGTGCATGGAATGGGGGTTATGGTCAGTTCATCACCCATGGCTTCTCCCAATGCTCAGGGGGTTGCTCCCCTGGTGCACTGTGGGGTCCCTCCCACAGGAAACAGTTCTCTGTGAACTTCTGCAGTGTGAGTCCACCCCACAAGCAACAGCTCCCTGTGAACTGCTGCAGTGTGAGTCCATCCCATGGGCAACAGTCCCCCTCAAACTGCTACAGCCTGCGTCACTCTTCCATGGACTGCAGTCCTCCAAGGACAGGCTGCTCCAGCCTGGGAGCAGGGTCCCTCTCTCCAGAGGTGTCCTGTGGGGTCACAACCTCCTCTCAAGCATCCACCTGCTCTGGTATGGGACTCCTCCACAGGCTGTGGGTGGATCTCTGCATCACTCATGGATCCCCATGGGCTGCAGGGGCACAGCTGCTTCACCATGGTCATCACCATGGCCTGCAGAGGAATCTCTCCTCCAGCACCTGGAGCACCTCCTGCCCTCCTTCTCCACTGACCTTGGTGTCTGCAGAGTTGTTCTTCTCACATGTTCTCACTCTGCTCTTCTCTGGTTGAAATTACAACTGCACCACATTTGTTTTGATTTCTTCTGAAACGTGTTATCACAGAGGCATTATCACCGGTTCTAATTGGCCCAGCCTTAGCCAGCAGCACATCCATCTTTAGAGCCACCAGGGATTGGCTCTGCTGGACATGATGGAAGCTTCTAGCAGCTTCTCACAGAAGTCACCCCTATAGACCCCCCCCACTTCCAAATCTAAGCCATACAAAACAAATACAGCTGGCAAAAGCAAGCTTATTGGTATTTGGGTGTCATTGAGACCATAACACAAATAAAGTCATCTTTACTGTTTTTACCATATCNCTGCAGCTGGACAGCAGAGAAAATTTAACAAAAGGTTCATGTATTGAGATAAGGACTCAGAAAGATCTCTCATCAATTACCATTGTGGGCAAAACAGGCTCAGCTTAGAGATATCAAGTGAATTTATTACTAACAAAATCAGATCAGGACAATGAGAAGTAAAAAGCCCTTAAAAACACCTTCCCCCCACCCTTCTCTCCTTCCAGCTCTATCTGCTACCCCAGTGGTGCATGGAATGGGGGTTATGGTCAGTTCATCACCCATGGCTTCTCCCAATGCTCAGGGGGTTGCTCCCCTGGTGCACTGTGGGGTCCCTCCCACAGGAAACAGTTCTCTGTGAACTTCTGCAGTGTGAGTCCACCCCACAAGCAACAGCTCCCTGTGAACTGCTGCAGTGTGAGTCCATCCCATGGGCAACAGTCCCCCTCAAACTGCTACAGCCTGCGTCACTCTTCCATGGACTGCAGTCCTCCAAGGACAGGCTGCTCCAGCCTGGGAGCAGGGTCCCTCTCTCCAGAGGTGTCCTGTGGGGTCACAACCTCCTCTCAAGCATCCACCTGCTCTGGTATGGGACTCCTCCACAGGCTGTGGGTGGATCTCTGCATCACTCATGGATCCCCATGGGCTGCAGGGGCACAGCTGCTTCACCATGGTCATCACCATGGCCTGCAGAGGAATCTCTCCTCCAGCACCTGGAGCACCTCCTGCCCTCCTTCTCCACTGACCTTGGTGTCTGCAGAGTTGTTCTTCTCACATGTTCTCACTCTGCTCTTCTCTGGTTGAAATTACAACTGCACCACATTTGTTTTGATTTCTTCTGAAACGTGTTATCACAGAGGCATTATCACCGGTTCTAATTGGCCCAGCCTTAGCCAGCAGCACATCCATCTTTAGAGCCACCAGGGATTGGCTCTGCTGGACATGATGGAAGCTTCTAGCAGCTTCTCACAGAAGTCACCCCTATAGACCCCCCCCACTTCCAAATCTAAGCCATACAAAACAAATACAGCTGGCAAAAGCAAGCTTATTGGTATTTGGGTGTCATTGAGACCATAACACAAATAAAGTCATCTTTACTGTTTTTACCATATCATCTGTTGTTTTAAGCTTATAGTGTATTATCGTGGCTCTACCATGCTGCACCCACCATATCATTTTATGATTCTGAAGAAATAAATTATATTTGATTTTGTCACCTGAATTTAATTTATTACCAGAGACAGATTGCTGGCATTTGTGCACTTTGTTGTAGGCTTATATGAGAAAGACTTTTGAGGTGAGGAATAATGAAGGGTCAGGATTTTTATCTGAAGTCATATTTCTAGAGCATTTAATCATTTATAAAGATTCACTCCAGACAGAAAGCAATTATTTTACTTATTGATTCAATCAGTAGCTATTGTATTTTAAATATATCTTCTGCTCACATGCATTGCAAGGATATGGATCAGTGAGTAGGGAAACGGTTGAGGAAGCAAACAAAAAATTGGATAGAACACATAGCAGGATGGTCTGCCTGGAATGGGGTAAAAGAACTCGAATAATGCCCTGTTTGCTGTACTGTCAGGTCGAGCCCATCAGAGACACTAGTAGCACCTCTGAACAATGTACATAAGAAGGGGAAATAAGTTACTGCACAAGAGCAACTGCAACTGGAGAGAGGAGTGAGAACATGTGAGAGAAACAGCCCTGCAAACAGCCAGGTCAGTGAAGAAAGAGACGAGGGAGGTGCTCCAGGTGCTGGAGCCCAGATTTCCCTGCAGACCATGGTGCAGACCATGGTGAAGCAGCTGTCCCCCAGCAGCCCATACAGGTCCACAGTGGAGCAGAGATCCACCTCCAGCCCATGAAAGACCAGGTGGATGTACCTGAAGAAGCCTGTGACCCTTTGGGAAGTCTGTGCTGGAGCAGGCTCCTGTCAAGACCTAGGGATCCATGGAGAGAGACACTCACCCTGGAGCAGGTTTGCTGGCAGGTCCCTCCATGGGGGACCCACACTGGAGCAGTCTGTTCCTAAAGGACTGCACCCTGTGGAAGGAACCCATGGTGGAGGAGTTCATGAAGAGCTACAGCCCATGGGAAGGACTCACTTTGCAGAAATTCATGGAGGTCCATCTCCCATGGGAGAGAACCCACACTGGACCAGGGAATGAGTGTAGGAGTCCTCTTCCTGAGGAGGAGGGAGCAGCAGAGACAATGTGTGATGAACTGACCTCAAACCCCATTCCACATCAACCTGGGCCGCTGCGGGGAAGAGGTGGAGAAAATCAGGAGTGAAGGTGGAAGGTGTTTTTTAAGATTTAGTTCAACTTCTCATTGTTCTACTCTGATTTGATTGGTAATAAATTAAATTAATTTTCCCCATGTCCAATCTGTTCTGTTTATGATGGTAATTGGTGAGTGATCTCTCCTTGTCCTTAAATCCCTTCATTATATTTTCTCTCCCCTGTGCAGCTGAGAAGGGAGCGATAAGAGTGGCTTCAGTGGGCACCTGGCATCCAGCCAGGGTCAACCCAACACAGATTTGAATGAGGTCAACTGCAGTGACCCAGCTAAAGAAGAAGCAATTAGCAGTAGGCTGACCCCTCTTACCCTTCCTCCCCAAAACATTCACTGCTCTGGGGGACAAAAAAAAAAGAAAAAAAAAAAGAAGAAAAAAAAAAAAAAGAGAGAAAATTGAGCGCTTATTAGGTGTCATTTAACATGGGTTTTTTTTAACAGTTAACTCTCCTCTTTCCTGCTGCTGTGTTTTTAGCATATGCACCACACCTTGTTTGTGGTTGATAATGGAGGATTTGAATGGGTTTACCATCATCTTTTAGCTCTTCTTTTGATGCATTGTTATGGAGAGCCCTAACTAAAGCAGACAGAGTGTCTATAGGTGACACCATAAAGTTAACACTCATGTGAAAGGAATACTCTCGAGGAAAGTCCTGATCCTTGAGGACTGAGATGCCCTTAGAGGGCACTCAGTGGGATATATTCTGTAAATCAAATATATAATAAGAAAATCTGTGAATCTTTTCTGCCTCCATGCAGTGCACTATTCCCTAAAGAAGCTGGTAGTCTAATGGTAGACAGCTAAGAGGAGCAGGAATTGCAGGCTGCTGCCACCTCTGTCTCAGAAAGTCACAATGCCTTCTAATACTGGGTGTATTTGCTTGCTTGACAGTATGGGAAGAGGATATACAGAAAAAAATGTTATTTGTTTTTTTATCGTTATTCGGTATTTATCACTAGTAAAAAGCAAAACCATAGATAAGCAAACAAAATGCTTTAAAAAGTGTAAATAAAACTCCTGTGCAATCATGCTACTGTCTGTTGCTGTGCAGAAGCATGAATGTGTGTGGTAATTGCCCACATGGCCATAAGGAGGACCTGGCTGAAGTTGGGTCTGTGTTGATCAGTGACTCTTTGTGCTGCCCGAGAAACTGGATGCTAAACAACCTACTGTCCTTCACATAAATAAATGAATTTATACAAAAATAAATTCATATAGGTGATATTTATAGATGTAAGTTGAACACAGTGTCCTTATTTTTTGGCAGGGATAAGACAGTAGTGGCACATGAAGGAGAAAGTCTGGCGACAGGCCCCAAGCTGATGTAAATGCTGCAGGGTTGCCAGGTGAGGTAGTGTCTGGGAACTGAAGATATTGCTGCATATAGGACAAACAATGCAGACTGGAGCATTTAGCACACTGCTAAACACCAGGGATATGTAACTACACAGAGAACCAGAATGATCATTTTCACAACAGCTTTATGGATTAAGATACTTTCAGAAGATTTTAGGATTGTTGCTCCATGTCCGTTGTCACAATTTTTGGATTCCTAGCCCCATCACAAAAATTTTTCCCTGCCTCCCAGTCTAGGCTTCATTTTTTAAACAGAAACAGAACCTGAGTAAATGGACCAACCTTCTTCTCACCTCAGAATATTTTACATCTTGTCATGACACCACAGACCTGCAGGAATCTCAGTGGAGGGAAGTTTCTGTCCAGAATTTAAAAGAGTTTACTTTGCTCCTGCTGCTTTTCATCTCTTTTCTCTCCTCCTGGTGTGTATTTTCCTGCCCTGCTGACTGTGGTGCTGCATACTAATGGAGCAATACTTGGCCCATCCCCAGAGGAAGTTGTGTGCAGGTTTATTGAGGAACAGAGGGGTCAGAAGGAATTTCAGTGCATCCAATAACTCTCCTATTAGTGGGATGCCTTCAGGTAACAGCACATAATTTGATTCCAGGCATTTTCTATTGTTATAGCACTGCTGAAAGAGCACATATCCCAAGAAACTTAGCCAACACCCTCTCCCTCATTATATATATATTAATTCCAACAGCTTACAAAACCATAACGCTCATGTGTTTTCTAAAAGCGCTTAGAGAAGGAGGCCTGTCCTGCTAAATCTCTTCTGCCTGTGAATCAGGCTGACAACCCGCAGATTTTGTTTCTTGCTGTAAATAGGTGAGAAAGACTGGGCTGATCTTCCAATACAGATAAGTGATTTCCTTCAGGGGGTGTACGAAGAGTGGCAGAAGGGTTTTATTTCAATTCCTCGCGCGATTATTATCAGCTCCTTAGCAGCACGACCATTAGACTGCACAGTATGCTTAGTGAGAAAAGCCTTTTGCCCCAGGATTATTTCCTTTCATTTCTCGGGCCAGCGCAAAGGTAACAAAGAAGCTGAAGACCTATTCTGGGAGAGCCGAGCATTTGTGTTCCAGCATTTGGTGTTCCAGGTCAGACAGCGACAAGTGGGCAAACCCTACACTGGAATTAGGTTGATTGTTATTTATCCTTGTCTCCACGTCTCGGGGTGGGTGGGGTGTTTTTCTCCCCCGGCTGAGAGCATCGGAGCCGCGCTGCCGCCCTCTCCCGGCTCTGCGCGCCGCAAAGCCTGCCGAGACCTCTGCATTCCCAGCACACCGCCTGACAGACAAACAAGGGGAAGATAAAACCGGGGAAAACAAACAAACAAACAAACAAGCACCAAGGAGGAAAAAAATTACAAAAAAGGTGGGAGAGGGAAAGGAAAAAAGGCAGAAAAAGGGGGAAAAAAGAAAAGGGGAGAAAAAAAAACCCCAAAGGGTGAAAGAAAAAAAGGGGGTAGAAAAAAAAAAAAAAAAAAGAAAGAGGAAAGAGGAGAGGAAAGAGGAGAGAGGAGAGGAAAGAGGAAAGAGGAAAGAGGAAAGAGGGGAGAGGAGAGGAGAGGAGAGGGAGGGAGGGATTGTTCTTGAGCGGGTGGCCAAGCACTGGAACACGATCTCAGGGAAGTGGTGATAGTCCCAAACCTGTTGCTGTTCAATAAGAACTTGTACAATGATCTTAGATACATAGTTTCACTTTTAGGTTGTTCTATGTGGGGTCAGAAGTTGTACTCAATGATCCTCATGAGTCCCCTCCAACTGAGAATATTCCATGACTCCAAATATTAGCACTAATCCCACTTAGTTACCGTGCTTGCAGGACAGGATCTCAAAATACAATAGCAATATATTAGCAAATGCTAACATTTGATGAAATAAGGCAAATAGACTTTAGTTGTACCATATTTTTTCTCATGAGGGTTTTTCTAAAAGAGTATCAAAACACTGTATGAACTACTAGCACTAAAACAGTACCAGTTCCAGCTACCAATTCTTGCTCCTGGGGCAGGGAACATTTTATGCCACACACAGTGTAAGACAGCAATGTAAAAGACAGACAAGGAAGGGATACAGAAAACATTCCATTTCAGAGTTCAGAAAACTCTCCATTTCAGAGTTCTGAAGAGAAGCACAAAAAGACTAAAGGGAACACCCAAAGTCACTTGTGCACTGGACTGAGCTGGGGATATTGCATAAAAGCATAAGCACTTTGATCTGTTCCATCATGGCATTTCAAGGAAGCAGGAGAGGAGCTGAGGGCAGATGCCTCTGTGCTATTACTGATGCAACATTTTTCCATTTTTACTTGTAGGGATTCTGGAGAAACAAAGACTTTCCTCCTCGTGTCATAACTGCTTGGAGATTCTCCTGACCTTTGTTTCCTCCTCCCATTTTTCCAGGTGATTAAGCTGTGCAGTCAGAAAGCATGACTATAATGCCAAGAAGCCAGCAATTTTAACACCACAAAAGGATAATTGTGTAATACTTCAGGCCATATTAGTTTCAGCACAGACTGACCCTCAGCTGGTGATGACAGAGCGCCAACAGCTCCCAGCACAATGACTGACAGAACTGGGACATGGCAAATTGCACTTTCAAAGCCTGCAGCAGAACAAGAGTTAGGGGACTCTGCATTAAAACAGGCTTGTACCATATTCTTAGAACAAGTGATAAAGTAGGACAGCACATGACTACTTCCCTTCCAAACCATTCCACTTGAAACATCTTTCATCCGCCTCTCATTCTCCTTTGCTGGCTTATGAAAGACACTTGCCCATACTACTAGTGTAACATTGCCCAAATTCTTACACTATACCACACATTTGTACTAAATTAAAGAGATTTTTGCTACCTGCAAATGTCACGTCAATTGGAAGAACAGCTTAGGTTGTGACATCTATCAGTGTGTGAGTAACCTCAGCTCAGTGGTGCAATTGAGCCTGAGTATATTACTGCTGAACTAGGGGTCTCAGTGTTGTGCCTGTAAAGACTAAGCCATAACTGAGGCACTCAGTTGTCCAATATTTTGACCCTCCCCGCAAAATATTTGCTCACATTTTCACTAATTGGGTGCTCTGTAACATTCCAAACCTGTATGGATGTGATGCTGCCTCAGTGTCAGCAATTGGGGCACCACAGGTAAGATCCTGAATGGGAGACCCTGGAGTTAACCAGAAGCAAACACATAGGTGAAATCTACGTTGTCCTCTCTGGGCAGAGAAGAATCTGAATTGCATTGCTCAGCTTCAGGATGTTTCTGCATTTTTGTCAGTTACTATCTAGCTTTAAAAGAAGACTTAAAAAATAGTTGATCCTTTTCCCACAGATCCCAGGAACTTTGCAATCTCTTCTCAGCTGTGCTGTGACTTCCCCTGTCAACATTCTCCCTGCAAGATATCCCATGGTCTGAGGCTAGGAGACTTTCCCTGGGAAGGGAACTTGAACCCATCCAGAGCAGGAACTGAAGGGAGCCCAACATCTCTTGCTTTCCAGGACTTAAGGTAAGCAACTGCTATTACAAAGACAGGCTTAACAAAAATTACAACATTTAGGGCAAACTCCTCCTTTAAAGAGATCACTTACCTACCAAAGTGATGAGAAAATTCCCTCCTCTGGTCCTGAGCAAGCCACTCAAGAGAGGGGTAAAATACCTGACATCTCCTCTTGCCACCCAGTTTCTATCAGGCAAGTAGGCGTGGAATGGAGGACCTGGGCCCTTACTCTAGGAAACGAGGATTTGACAATTCAAATTGTTTTCTTCTCTCAATTCTGCAATGTTCTGGATATCTGATTAAACTCTTGAGTCGTTGAGTCCTGGTGACTCAGTATGTGTACAGTAAAATTAGTTTCCTGCTCCTGGACCTTTTTAAAAAAAATCAGTATTCATTTCAGCTCGTGCTGACAGATGAAACTGTAGGAAATATTAAACTAATATTTTTATTTTCAGAGTGTGCTTTGAAGAGCAGCCTTAATTTAAGAGTTATTTTAGCAGTTCATTTCCCAAAAATAACTAAATCATTCTTTCCAAAATCCATGTACAAGCTGACTCATAACATGGAACTCACGAAGTTCCACTCAAGCCATGGCATAGCCACAGTGGATTTAATGCAAAAGTAATTATCTCAATTTACATGGAGACCACTCTCAGTGGAAAAAAAACCCAGAAAGAAATCTTTTAGAAGTAGCTAACAATCAGACTAAAAGCAGGGGCAATCTGGAGAAAGAATATTTATGTCTTTAATTCTTGAATAGCTGTAAAAAATTCTGTATCAATGATGGAATTTTCTATTCAATTACATGGGGTGAATTAAGTCCATAAAAAAGGTAATTACAAAATTTCTGTTAGATTTTGCTTAAAATATAGTCAAAAGAGACTATAATTTAACTGAGACTAGAATTTCAGACATGCTTTAACATGTTTTCAGTGCTGCTCCCTGGAGATTCCCTGTACAGATCAGGTTATTTAGAGATTAGGTGCCTGGAAACAAGAGAGGTTACAATACGAAATACATTCAAAAACCTGGAATTAATTTTATAACTTTTGCTAAGAGAATTGATAACACACAGCACAACTGGCCCAACATCTATAGATCTGCTTGTAATTACTACTTTCTACTAAAATAGCTTCCTATCTACTAGCATGTGGGTAACCATTGACTCACAACAGCAGAAATGTCACTCTGACTCAAGGCTACTAAATGCCATTTTCAGAAAAGGAAATACAAGCATTGAAGTGACCAACAAAATGGAGAAATTATGTAGTTTGCTATCTGCTTTATGCAGTTTGAGACATTTTTTATCAATTTCTTTAAACACTACAAAATGGAAAGTGTGTAAGATGTAAGTTAATGGCAAAGCAGGTTTAAATTATCATGTGAAGCAGTTGACAAGGTTCTGATATAACCAGTGATACAAAGGTCCCAAAGTAAAATCCTAAATAGTCACTACACAAAATACCACTTTAAAATAGAGTTACACTTGGTAAGAATCCTAATTTATCAATAATTATGTATCACTAAAGAATAAGCTGATAAAGGATTCTCTTTCACACATTTCTTGCCTCTCCCATCACAGTGCTAAGCCCATGTGAGCTGTGCCTGCACCAACAGAACTGCAAGACTCAGTGCAGGAGAAGCAATCAAGGTTGGAGCGACAACAAAACCACCAGATGCCACTGATGCCTCTTCCAACTTCAGTCCTCAGGCACCACAGCAAAACAAGGAACCCTTCTGACTCCAGGGTTTCCTAGTAAAGACAGATTTGAAGAGGCACAGCCACTCTCCTAAGAGATAAAAATAAAATGCTGATACATTCTATTGTCAAATAAGTCTGTAATATCAGAATTACATAGTGTTAGGGTTTTTTACTCCAGTTATACAGTCTAGATCACATTCAACTGTCCATTTAGTCTAGCACAAATCTCACTTAATTGACCCTCCAGGTAAGTTCCTTTCAAACAACTTCTTAAATGAAATGTTAATGAAGGCCTATAATTTAATCTTCTGCCCCTCCTTTTATGAAGTGATTTTTAAATATCATTGAAAGACAGCACTTGGAAACTAACAGTCCACTGCAAAGACTTCACTGAGAAAACAAGGTGAAAAAAATAGCCCTGTCCCCAAACACAGAAATTGTACAAAAAAAAAAAGGACAAATAAAGATTTGTAACAAATTTTACTTATAGAAAAGCATCATTTTAGCATCATTTCACAATAAAAAGGCAAGATCTGTTGGACATTATAAAGACATGGTATATAAATTCAGAATGCAACAGGTAAAGCACACCATAATACTCAGTGTAAAAGGTTTGAGACACACTATTGTATTTAGCCAGTTACTCCTGGTGCCTCTTTGTAGATATTTTCTTAATTACAGGATATTTTCTCTCTGCTTCATATATGTCAGAAGTATATTTTGGAATATAAAAACATGGAAGTGTTAAAATACATTGAAACATGCCAGAAAAATCAAACCCAGGACCCATTTCTCTCTACAGACAAACAGCTCTACCTCGTATATAAACTATCTGTCCCATCATTATACTCCCCCTTACAAAAAAAATATTAAAAAATGGCTTGATGCAGAAAATTTTTCCATCTTCTCACTTCTGCATTCATGCAATTCCATGATCAGGTTTCCTTTTCCAAATACTATGATGTAAAATTAACAGTTACTTTTCCTGGGGCTTTTCCAACATCTTCAGTGCTAATCTTCCAACCATTAGCAAGCTGTATAAGGGGAAAAAATATATAATTTAACAGTAATAACAACAATTTGTCAATTCATCTTCAGATACTTCATCCAAGTGATGCATGGGAACAAAAATAATACACAAAATATGATTCACTCCATCTCAGTTTAATTAAGCGAATAAGAAATCACACACAGGAGGTTAAAAAAAAGGATTGTACCTGACACCAGCAATTAGCCCTGCAGGCATGAATTTTCTGGAGTGGTAAAATCTTGTTCCCATGACAGCAGTCAGTGCTCCAGATGTAACTTAAATGAGAGATTGTACAGTCCAGTCAGCAGAGATGCATGTGTGGGAGAAACACAATTAAAAACTAACAGAACAGAGAGAAGTAGCAGCATCAAGTAAAAAGAGAAACAGGGTTGCTGCACTTAAAGGACAAAGAGAGTCAATAAATTGTGCAAATTTTAAAATGCCTCAGTTTGTAAAGAGTAAGTATTCTACATCAAGTTCTAGCACACAGTGTACTCCATATGCTTCTTCACATACTTCTCAAATTTGTTTTCCAAAATGTGCTCTTTTTGAGACTGGAAATAATTTATGATACACTGCTCTAGAACTCACTCCTTCCACACAAAGGCAAATCACTAAACATGCACACATAATTCCCTCACTTCTCAAAAAATGGAGAGAGCATTTGTCTAACTTGTAGTAATAACATCTAACATGTAGCATCATGTTTAATTTGTAGTAATGTTCTGAGACTTAACTAATTTGTTTTCAAAAGACTTCAAAAGGGAAGTGTGCTAAGCATTACCAAGGTGAGAGTTAATTGTCCTGACCGCTTGACACAGAGACAGGAGCCAGGTAGTTTCACTGACTCAGTAAGATAGAAAGGACAGTCCCTGGAACATGGTATCTCAAATAAAGACTAAATGCTAAAAAACTATAAGAAAAATATACACTGATGAAATCCTTATCCTTAGTATGCATCTGCTACCCAGTGGTAACAGCTACACACATGTTGTTCCAACTCTTATCCCCTATTGTTGCTTCTATGGGATGACTGGTCCTGCAGGATCCACTTCATCTGCAGTCCTAGCCATGACATCCTTCCTCCCTAACACCAGCCAAAATATTGTCACTGACATCTATTAATCTCATGTAATGAGATATGCAAGAGACATAGTCTAACACACAACAAAACAAAAATATTTCAGTATTAAAATGCTTCAAGCTCTAATTAGTAGCCTGTCTTCAGAATATGCACACCTCACAATGAAATTTTGTTTCAAACAGCAGCAGAACACATCTTCTCCAAAAACTTAAAAGCATGAAGAGGAAAAGACTCCATATGCTACTGAGCTACAGAAATGTATCTGTCTCTCACATTTGGGAAAACACTTGACCTCACACTTCTTAAGCTTGCTGTATCAGCAGTTTAGTAAGTTATTAAGGCTTGACCATGCACAGCTTTTGGCCTGGCCAGCAGGTGTGGGAGAGGATTGCCTGTAAACAAAGCTGATGGGAGAGAAATCTTGGGCCTTCCCCTTTCACTTCTGACTTTCACATGTCAAAGAGCCAGATGCTCTGTCACTGCTTCAGAGAAAAAATGCTGTAGTCAGTGGTAGCTCTTGAAACACTGACTAAGCAGTAACTCTCCACAATTACTTTCTCAAATTGGGAGGAAGGGAAGCTCCAATGCTGAGAAGGAAGAAACAACATTACTGAAGCTTGCTTCTCTCTTAAATCTCCCCAGGCATCAACACCTTTGTAATTTCACATATTTGTCATTTATAAAAATAAGTCAATCACAAGTCAATCACAATCTCTGCCATTTTCTGTGATAATAAAATAGTCTGCTAGGGGTATGGTCAGTCTGAAGGGGAATCCCACTTCCCAAAATGTTACAGCCTCCTGCAGGATGCTCAAAATACAAGGATCCAGCCAAAAATAGGTCAGAAATCCATTTATTAGCACTTCCCTTGCATTATGATCCTTCAAACACATCAATATGAGACAGCTGCATGTTGGCAGCCACCAGTTCAGTAAAGTTTAGACAGCACTGAAGTTAGATTTGTAGCACTATCTGTGTTTAACTCTTCTGCAAAGACTTCTAGGTACCCATTTTAAATATACAGGGTAAATATAATCCTTTTCAAATAAAATTTTAAATTACTTACTCAGAGAAACCCAAATGTTATTTGGATTCTGTGTGACCTGATAAGCACCCAGTCCAGCCAAACTCCCAAAGAAAAGGCCAGCAGCCAGTGATGGAACACTACCTGAATAAATAGAAGATAATGCATTTCTTAGAAACTTAAAGATTACCTTAGTCAGCAGCTTAGCTGTTTTGTAAAACACCAAAAATTACAGAAATAAAAAAAAAAAGATAGGCATTCATCATTCATTGACACAAAGAAGATTAGAGAAGGGGGTTTTTAAGATATTGGGACCATGCTGATCAGCACCAAGAAACACTTCAATTACTCTTGCATAAGATACATACAGAATTAGCATTTAGTTCTCTAACAGCAAAGGCATTAATACATTCATGAAAGAATAGTGAGAAAAACAAAAGATTTGGTGTTTTTCTTGCACAAACTGAAGCATGTTGCTTCAAAACAGTATTATGAAAATTCCTTGAGAGGCACTAAAATAGAAGGACTAAATTGTAAGGATTTAAGATCAGAAAAAAGGACATGTGAGTGGAATTGGGCAGGAGGGCATTCAAAGAGTTGCCAAGGAGCAGGGCATAGTTGAATAAGAGAGGTCCTATCTCCTAAGTACACGTGAGATTTGATCCAAAGGTAGCTGCAGACTTTTCAAGAAGGTTCCCTGAAATGTACCTAAACTTTGAATCAAGTCCTCAGTATAAATGATAATCCCAAGCTACCAGAAAGTAAAGGATACCACATCTAAATTGGTGTTTTATAGAGTATATCAAGTAATGAAGTAGCATGATCACTGTGAGTGGTGAATGCCCTCCATAAGGCTAATGGACAATTAAGGACTTAATGCTACTGAAGGTGGTTCTTTATACATTCCATTTCTGAGGTCACCTTCCAAAGACTTGAGATTGAAAAGCTAAGCTGATAAAGATCTCCTCTCAATGTTAAAGTAGGACTGCATATTGCTTCCAGAAAGTAATCATTTTTCAATCATCAACAAGGTAGCTGTAATACTGCTTTATATCCTGCTTTTGGTATAAAAAGCAAGAGACAAAGATGATAGAAAGTACCTGATATACTTGTACATGTGCAAGGAAAAGGTACACACTCTACTAGGTGGCTGCTTTGCAGAGAATAGGAGTTAAAAATAAATCTGTGGTAGCTACAATGCTTTCCACAAGCCTGGGAGCCAAGAAACATCCATAATTTCCTTGAATTTTACCTCAAGGCATTGTTTAAGTAGATATGACACATACACTTACAGGACAACCACATCACCTCTGGCTCAAGAAGTTCTTACATCTCAAAACACAGGGACCCAGAGAACTTGCTAAACAAAGACAGAAGAATCAATCAATGAATCAATAAATCATTCACTACTCCCTCACTCACCCTTTGACTGCCATGTTCTCATACTGTTCCAAAGGCACCTACTACTGCCCCCTGTCTGTGTGGGCAGATAGATCAGGTTGTAAAAGAACAGATCAGATCAACTTAGTTCTACGCATGAAAGCTCCATTTTTGGTTTCTCCAAGTTATTAGTAAGGATATAATGGCTCCTTTGTATGGCTGTTTTTGTTTGTTTTTTGTTTTTTGTTTTTTTTTTTTTTTCTCTCCAGCAGTTACCATACGAGTTTCTGCTCCCCTTCAATAATCCTGTGACCTGGATTCCCTTGCCCGAGCGTAACTATGTCCTCCCAATCGGGTTCCAGAGGACAAGAAAGACACCCATCATTTCATAATGGCCTTGGAGAAATACAGATGCAATTAGTTACTTAAGTTCTCAATATTGTCCCTTCTGTCCTAAACTCCACTCACAACCCAAAGCATAAATCCAAGCCGATGGAAAACAGACTGGAATAGGCACTAGCATCTATCTAGTCAAATGCACTAGTAAGAGTCTTACTGACTTCAGCAATGCCCCTTCCTATCATAAAAACCAAGATGGCTTATGGATTTTCAAAGCTGAAAGAGACAGTGTTGCAGCAGGAATGAATCCACAGTTCTGTCTGGAGGAGGGTGAACTCAGAAAAAGGACAGGAAATGAAAGCAGTAGGTCAGAGGGTAAGCTTATGATGCAGAGCCCAGAAGAGAAACAAGTTTAAGGACTGATTTGCACTGTTCAGCTCTACTTGGAGAAAAGATAGTTCTGAAAGCTCTCTGCAGCTTGCAGTATACTGTTATCACCAAAGATTAAAATGGGAATAAACCTCTTAAGGAGGAAAAGTGGTGATTTATGTCATTTGAAGATACAGAATACTTACAGAATGCTTGTATTTTAAAGAGCAAGGAAAAAGCCTTTCTGAAGCAAACTTATGACAGTTCACCCAAAGAGCACAGTGCAGATATCAGCACCCACCAGAAAGCAGATTATGGCCTTATCAGCCCAAAGCACCAGCTCAACTCACAATCCAGCACACCCCACCAGCAGCAAGTTATCAGCACATGGCACAAACCGATAAAATTTACATACGGGTCAACTTCGAGATAGGAGGCTTTCGTAAAAAGCTGCCCAGCTCACACCAAGTTATTGGGGAGAAGGAGGAGGGGGTGGGAGGGGGGGAAGAGGGAGGGAGACAGAAGCACCTTTCGGCACCCTACCTGCTTTTGCATAGCCAATGATCCCTCCTGATGCCACCAAGGCAGCGTAGCCAAAGCCGAGCCAGTCCACTGCCATGCCGAAAACTGGAAGAGAAAACTGGGGTGAAGATCAGCACCTCTTAATCTTTTTCAAGGGAGGAAAAATTTAAAAAAAGCAAAGCATTTTGCCATGGCGGGCTATTCCACGAGCAAGACCTGCCTAAAGCCTAGGCCCTGAGGCGAGCCCAAGAGATGAAGCCGGCTTTGTCGGGAAGGCAGCCCCGGCGGCACAGGGACACTGCCGGGTCTCACCTGCGCGGCGGCCCCGCTCCGCAGCAACCGGGGCGGAGCAGGCGGCGGAAGGGGAGGCGAGGGAGCCACGCACCGCCCAAAGCTTCCCTTTTCCGCCTGTTCTGGGGAAGGAAGGAAAATCTCCAAGCACGAAACTCAGCCAAGAGGCAGGGCAGGCTGAGGCTCGCAGCCAGGGGTTGCGGAGGACGAGGCGCTGGTGTCTTTCCACCTACCTGCAGAGCTCCCGGGAATCCCCCGGCACGGCGGAGACGGTGTCGGGGATGCCCGAGCAAGCCCTGGTGCCTGCAAATGACTCAGTAACAAACCAGGTTTTGTGCTCATGTTCAGTGAGGGGCAAAGCTCCTGCGGAACTGCAGTCGTGTGCACCTAATCCATCCCGGTCCTCATCCAGAAGTGGGGTTACATGGTACAGCTGAGAATTTGGGCTTGGGTTTTGGTGTAGCACGAGCTGCAACTCCGGGCAGCCTACAGGCTGCTTCCAGCTTTGATCAGTAATTTCAGTACAGCTCTTGTATGTAACACGTAGAGGATTTCTAGGACCTCCAAATTACAAACTAGTACACCAGAAAAAGCAGTCTTCTGCTGTAGAAGTTATTCAACAGTGGGAGATGAAAACATCTTGTAATGTTTGGCTTTTTTTTTTAGCCTGGAAAAATGTAGAGATGTTTATAACTGCCTACAAAGCTAAACTCTTTCTCTTTTCTGAGTGCTGAAATAGATTTTCCTCATATAAGTGGTCCTCCATGATATTACTCCAATTGTCCATGCACTTCCTTCCCATGGACGTTTCACCATATAGAATGAAAAAGTGCTCCTGTAGCCAGGTCCCTATATTGAAGGGGTTTGATTCCTCTTCATACTAGAAGGCATAAAACATGAGAGGCCTGTACTTTCTGCAAAATGCAGCTTTCTGTAGCTGCATTTCAGATTTTGCCATCTTTATGAATTAGCATAATGGTCAGAAAGTGGGGAGCACTTTAATTCCTTTGGTGGCCTCAGTGATTTAAGTAGGAATCTCCTCCCTCTGTGCAAAGTGCCACAATCAACACATATCTAAGCTATAGTGGATGGTATTTCCTTTTTAATTCAAACTGTGTAATAGCTATGATGTTCAAGCTACACTGGGCTCTGCTTTGTAATCCAGCACAGGGATTCCCCAAGAGGGGAAGCAGGAAAACTGGAAGAAATCCACAGCTGCTGGAGCTGTTGAACTCACCTGAGGCTCAGGTGAGATGCTGCTCCCTGAGCTGTTGCTCCTTGCAGCTATGGCTCCATCTACTCTCCCAGTGTCATGCACACCCACCCCTTCTGACAGGGACAGCTTTGTCACTGCTGACATCTCCTCTCTGCATTGCTGCCTCCCCTCTACCATTCTAAGGAGTTCCCGGAAAACTAGAATGGAAAATGTGCCGAAAAGGAAGATTTACACAAAGATGCAACAACAAAAAATTGCCAAGTACTCATTAGCAGTAGAGTATTCACTGAAGGTAAAAGAAATACATGTTTTCCCCTAAGGACTGTTCTTCTCTGTCTCCAGTTCACAAATTGTTCTGAGTCTCATGAGATGCATAATTCTTTGTTACTACACAGGGGGTTTGGATTTTTACAAATGTGTAATATTTACTTCTAAGTCCAAACTTTAGAACCCAAATTCTGTGGAAGTTTTGCTTTTTAATCTTAAAATTACATGCAGACTGGATTTTTTTCCTAGTGCTTCTGCAAACCTGCTTCTGCAATTGTGATGATTGTGTCCATGAGCTCATGTATTTAAAAATTCAAACAATAAAAACTGCTTTAGTAGTGGCAGACATTTTGTCAAGGACATAAGACAAGCACTATCAAACAGACATAAAACTTTACAAGTGAAATCGCTGTACACAATTCTCTTATTTAATCTTAAGCTTTTTAATTCTTATATTTACTGTAGAAGCCTTAGGAATTAAAAATCTGGCACCTTTATGGCGCCTTTCTGTCAAGTCAACAAACCATTTGAAGTCCTATATTATTTGTGAACACAAAGATTTAGGGTATCATTAAAATTAAAAGCTGTGTAAGCTCAAACTTAATCCCTTTAATGTTGAATTAAACTGAGCTTGCATAAATCAACTATATTGAATATCCAAACAAAGGGCTCTGATCATTTATCTAAGTAAGGAAAAGTTATAGAAGGTAAATATGGACACCCACTTCCAAGAGAATACTGTTGCCACATGAAAAATGCTGTAACAGCACTGATGATGCTCATTTTGTTTCAGTGTCAGAGCACTGAAACAGATCTGGAGTTAAATCCTGTTTTATATCTCTAAACCAGCCTGCATTCCTGTCTCCAGATTTGGCTCAATCTTTTTTCTGATTTTCTCTACTTTTTCTCTTGCTACACAAATAAGAAGAAATAGATGAAGTGAATCAGAACAAAGTATGATCCCAATTACTCTTTGAAAACAGAAATAGTAATGACTACTCCAGTAGTGCAGAAAATAACATTAACATGCCTTACAACAAGAAAACATTTAGTTCACCTCTTTGACCTTTGTTTTTCCCACTGTATATTTGAAATAAGGTTTAGGATGAATTCCTGTTCCTATGGACTGAGAAGGTCAGGAATTTACTTTGTTTAAGTGCAAACAAGAGGTGACATTTTATCAGCATGGCAAAAATTTCAAGTGTTATATAATTCTTTTTTAACAACATGGCTCAGATCAAGGACTTGAAAAAACACATTGGGAAGGGGGAAGAAAAGGTAAAACCTTATTGATATAAACTCTTCTGCCTAAAATTATGTATCATATTCTAAACAAAATGTTTCAGTGATGTGAACCATGGGTGCAAAGATTTTTTAAAAAATTAATATATTTAAGTATGAACGCAGTAAAAAAAGCCAAACATGGTGCTTATAAAGTCCATGTATAAGTCTGCATCAAAAATTAGAAATTACAGTTTTCCATAAGTGTAAGAATGGGACGTGATTATCATATTTTAAGTAATTTTAACATGTTCTTTCTTATAGTAGGAAAAGAAATGCAGGACAAAGGTAGACCATACCTTGAGTCAAATGAACAGTAACATTTTCAACACTAAAAAGTGTACATGTTTTTAATATTAAAATTTAATAATTTAAGTGAAACAAAAATGTAACTGAGACAGATGCAGCTATTTTTATTATTTTAGCTGAGTTTTTCAGAGCCAGTTAAAAAGGGTATGGTATTGTTAATAGAAAAATATAAACATTACATATTATGAATATTTTTGCTTTGTTCACTTAGGGAAAGTTCCAAGAATGATCAGTCAGTTTATCAGGGTAAGAACATTAATTACTTTTAAACAACACATTGGATCAGAGGTATATGTCCTGTTAGGGTTTAGATTCTTATAAAAACTAGAGCAACACCAGCATTTACTTTTTGTACAGGAGAGAAAGTAGCTGCCTTCATGCCGAACTATTCTGTTTCTTTTTCTTCTTTTTCACTGGAGCTTCCATCTTTTGTTTCTCTGGAATATTTTTTCTCTTTCTTTTTGCTATTTTAACCCTTTTGGTAGTCCAAAAATCTTTGTTTATCCTGGCTATTGATGATTTTTCATCTTCTGTTTCTGAAAAAAAGCAAGGAATTATTCACACTGACCTTTATGTCCAGTCTTTGTAGTCTAAATGGCACAGAGACTTATTTGTATCTCATTTAAAAAAAAAGGTTATAAATAGCTTTTTATTTTACAGTGGAAAATGCCATTTATGCTAGTTTTGCATGTGAAATTAAAATACATAAAGATCAAGTATGTAAATAGATTACAATGCAGGAAAGCAACAGCAGAAAACCCAAACAAATCTGAGCTAGACTTCATAAGTTTGCCCAGCTACAGTGGCCTCATGCCTGATTTTGCTTATAGGAAAACAAGACAAGCAGTACAATCAACTGTTTGTTTTCTTATCTGTCTCAAAAGCTTTGCTGTGGCTTCCTCAGTATGTTATTCCAGTAAACAGAAAGAGAACTTTTATTAAAGTGAAAAGAGGCTTATGTTTTCCATCAAACATATGGGCTTGAGACACTATCAGATTGGTAAGTGTATCTGTATTACTTGCCAGCATCATATCCCCACTTCTTCAAAATACCAGAACATTTTCCAGTGGATAGAGGAGAAGCCTCCCACTTGGTGTATTCCATTTCACAGTCACATTAACAATTCAAAATACAAAGTTCTGTTACCTTGAGATGATGTTGCAGTTTTATCAGAGTTTTCTTTCATTTCTGAAGCTTGGTCAAGCCATACTGCAAGACACGTCAGCCTAGCTTTGGTATTGACTTCACACAGTAATGATGGCCCATCTCTAATCTGAAGAAAACATAAAAGAAGATTATTTAAACCTTATTTATTTCTGGTTAAATTTAATGAAGTATATGGAGTGAGAAAGCACCTTACTGCCCACTTTCATTGTTAGGCAATTGTATCACTCAGCTTTTGGCATACAAATATTCTATTACAGATATCAGGGGATAAAGTGTCACAGACACATGTGCAGTGTTAACAGCATCAACCCACTGGAAACTACTGTATTAGGATATTCTACCCCTCAGAGCTGCACAGAGCAGCCCACACAGTTATGCAAAACTTTGCCTGCAGGGAAAGGAATTTGGTCAAAATAAATACAATGTTACACAGAAAGGTAAAGATCACTCTGTCAATTCTGTACAAGGGGAACAGAAATGTAAGGTGAAGAGGAAAGAGGAACATGACTCCTGCACTTATAAGTATAAAAATAATCAGAGTGGGTGAAATTAGAACAGGCAAATTCAGATTTGAAGTGTATAGATGTTGAGAAATAATTATTTGAACTATCCAAGATACTTATCATAAAATATAGTAGGTCCTTTGTAACTAGGCAATAAATTGTAAAAATCTATTTCTGATTTTAAGAGCAAACAATAAACACAATAAACTTTAAAGGTAAGACATGATTCCTTGTTGAACTGTGTTACTCAGAACTGTTTGAAAATACATGAAATACAAGTACTCATTACATTTATGTATTTGAATTTTTCCAAAGGATAAGTTCCTCCCCCAAAATGAACAACCGCCTTCCCTTGCCCAAACCACAGACTTTGTGTTTTCAGAAGAGTAGCAACAGTCGTCAACATTACAGAAATTCACAGCAGTCCTTAACTCATTACACAGTCATAACAGACATAACTGATTAGATAAGCCTGGCTAGGTCAGATGGGAAGCATGACTTTACAAAAAGTGGAGATGAAATATCATAGTATCATCAGATTTTATAGTTTGTTAAAAAAAAAGTACAAAGATGAAAAAAACATGAGTGCATAAATGTATGTGCATAGACATACATCTCTACTGAACATAACATGGAAGAAGATCAAGACATCCGTATTTCACGTAAAATTTCCTCAGTGATTTAAAATGAACTCTTACAACAGAACTGTCTGCAATTCTGGTTCTCTGTTGATTTTCTTAAATGTGACAAGCAGTGTAATACACCAACCTTATCAAGATCCAGATTCCACATTTTAATGTAACCGTCACTGGATGCAGTAACAATGACATGCTGTCCTTCTCTTTCAAAACTATAAATATCTTTTATTCTGTGAAAAAGAATACATTTTTATCTTATAGCATCGCAGTTCACTTCAGACCAGTAAGCTGAGACAAATTAAAGATGAATAGGCAACAGTCTAAAAATCAGTTTGAACAAAAAACCCCCAAGTGACAGGCAGGAACAGCCAGAAGTGACAGCTTTGAGTGCTGTCATTTATATTAGGAACATTTGCCTTTGCTAGGCTTATTAGGATTCAATTCAGAATTCTTTAATACTGTAAAGAACACACTATTAGACGTATCAGTAACATTACTGGTAATGCTTTTGTATTTTGATGAATTCAAAGCAACATTTGGACAAATATTTGATATTCAAAACCAAGGAATATGTAATTACATTCCTATTGTTTGAACTGAATAAAACTGGTTTGGTTTTTTTTTAAGCATTCTAAAGAGTCAGATTCAGTAAAGACTGGTTAAACACAAACACACACACACTCTCACAAATTTAGAATAGCAAGATTCTTAATTCTGTACCCTATTGTTTTTGTAACGTGCATGGACAGCACAGTACGTGTGCTCATACAAAAAGCAGACAAGTCTGTTTGGAATTTAGCACATAAATAAATTCACTTTCTATACTAAAACAAAAGCAAAATATGCTGAACATTACAAGCCGTAGAACTTTAGAGACGACTCAGCATTGCCATAAATATTTAAATAGTAAACAAATACAGAATACCTGTTTTCATGAGCTTTAAATTCACACAGGCATTTTTGAGAGTCACAACTGTAGAACCTAATCATTTCGTCACCTCCAGCTACGGCAAGGATAGAATTCTTGGAATGGAGAAAGAGAAATGCAAGGGTGATTAATTTCATGTGTTTCAAACCAGTTAATTTCCCAACACCTCTCGTTTTTGTACTTACTGTAATAAATCTAAGTGAAGAAATCCTCTTCTCTGTTGTAATGGTGCCAGTGATTGAAGCTGTGTCGAGTCTGTAGATATCCACTTTGTTTGTTATCACGGTCACATACTTCTCTCCATCAGGGGACCATTTAATTATGTGTGCATCTGTACACATTGATATAGAGAACCTAAAAGTAAGAATCTTTAGAAGCTGCTAGACACTGTTTTCTACCTAGACCTAAGAAAATATTCAGTGAAAAATCAAATAAGCTAGAATAAACAGCTGTGCTCTTAAATGTTTATTTCTGATTATCAGAATCATGTAAAGAAAAACAAACTGAAACACATTATTTAAATGCTCTGACCTCAAATTTAAAGGAAAAAAAGGATTTACTTTAGGGGTACTATGTTTTCCTTTTGCTAAATGATTATTATTAAAGACATGAGCTTACGTATGCTTGCCTGCACGTGTAAAAATGACATTGTGAAAGTTTGCAATTAACTGACTTGACTAATTCAGTCAACTTTTCTTTATATGAAAAATAAAACTATCAAATTGCACTTAATTAGTGGATTTAGATTGATAAACTTACTTTGCTTCAGGTTTTTGATGAAGGCTGATCGTCCTTCAACAAGATTCCAAGTTCTGAAACACAACAACAGGTAATGTGCATTCTGGTTAAAAACAGCACAGCGAAACTTGAAATCCAATCTGCTGTCATGAGGCACCCAATGGAAGCTTTTAAGCCTCTCTATGCATTTTTCTGCCTTCTTAATGCAAGAGAAAATGATGAGTTCATATACTGCTTGCACACTATAATATTGAACTTGTGTTATTTATTTTCCAAGCCACTATTTGCAATATTGAGCCCAAAAGGAGGCCAATAGAAATCTGTGCTATTAAAATAGCATTTTACATCTCTAAAACAGGTATCTACAGCAACGTGGAAACATTCCAAGTGAAAAATCACACTAAACAAAATCTGACACTTTTCAAAAATTTAAGCAAATTGTGTTCCAAAATGCAAACATATTTATACATCTACAAGTGACTTGTGCAGAGTTAGAGCTCACAAGAATTAGGTATGAACAGCTGGCACTTAGAACTTCAAAAGACAAACCAATGGATCTTTGAACCATTTGATAACAAGTATGTTTTATCAGTGTTGCATGGCCTAGTCCCAACATGGAATTATTGCTTGTAACACCATATTAAGAGTTATTGAATTATGATTCTCAGCATTCCTTCATCAGTTTTGACTCACCTTAATGTTTTATCTGTTCCAACTGACAAAGCTAATTTCCCAGAGGGATGAATAGAAAGAGACGTCACATGTCCCCTGATGAAAACAAAACATTAGTCACAAGTATTATTTACAAGAAACATTTACATTAAAATGCACGTTAATATGAAGATTTAAGAAACTTACTTATGTGCCTTAATGGATTTCAGGCATTCCCATCTCTTTGTGCTCCAGACACAAATTAGTCCATCTTCAGCCCCACTCAGTAGATGTGCAGTCCCATAGAACTCCAAACAAGTTACTGTGCCTAGAAATACAATCAACAATGTTGCACACACCAAGCAGTTATTGCACAAATTAACAGAGAATGTACAACTTAACAAAAATGTTTCTTTCACCAAGGCATGTCAGCTACTACCCTAACCTTGGGAAAATCTAATTATTTCCTAAGTATTTCTCCAAAAACCCCTCAAATTTTCTTGCTATATTCAATAGTCTGATATGTTCTATGAGGCACCCTTTACCCACACACGTCTGCACTCCATCTGGTCTATTCTCTGTCACAGCAGTACTCAAACACTGTGGCAGAGATGGCAGAGAGCTTCTGTCAGTGATAGGGATGCTCCCATATCAAAGCCCTGCTCCTGACACACTGCTGAATTTACTGCACATGCTGCTTCCCCATAATCACCAGATGTATCATACATGAGTTAAATGCAGCTACCATGCTCAGTCTAGCTTTGTTTAATCAATACTGAGCTACAAATGACCCAAAGAGATTTATTTGGACAGCCATTAACAAATGACTGTACCAATGATATAGACAAAGGGTGCACTCTCAGCTAGTTTACAGATGACACCAAACTCTGTGAGTGGTGAGGGATGGGATGCCATCCAGAGGGACAGAAACAAGTTCAAGCAGTGGGCCATGGGAACCTCAAAGTTCCACAAAGCACAGTGCAAGCTGGTATCAGCACAGGCTGGGGGATGGACAGATTGAGGGCAGCTCTGCTGAAAGGGACTTAGGCTTGCTGAGGGATGAGAGGCTGGACACGACCCAGAAATGTGTGTTTCCAGCCCAGAAAGCCAAATGTGTCCTGGGCTACATCAAAGGCAGCGTGGGCAGCAGGTTGAGGAAGGGGATTCTCCCCCTCTGCTCTTCTGAGACCCCACCTGGAACACTGCATCCAGCTCCAACAGGTCCCCAGCATAAGAATTATGTGGACCTGTTGAAGCAAGTCCAGAGAAGGGCCATGAAGATGACCAGAGAGATGGAACAATCCTCCTGCGAGGAAAGCAGGAAAGAACTGGAATTGTTTAGATGGGAAGAAGCTGCAAGGAGACCTTATTGTGGCCTTCCAGTGCTTGAAGGGGGCTTAGAAGAAAGATAGGAACAAACAAACCTAGCCTGTTGTGATAGGACAAGGTAATGGTTTTAGGCTGAAGAGGGTCCTTAGATTAGATGTAAGAAAGAAGTGTTTTTACAAGGACAGCACTGATACACTGGAACAGCTGCCCAGACATGTGGTTGATACCCTGTCCTTGGAAACATTCAAGGCCAAATTGGATGGGGCTCTGCGTAACGTGATCTGGTTGAAGATGCCCCTGCTCACTGCAGTGGGGTTGCACTACGACATTTAAAAGATCCTCTCCAACCCAAGCCGTTCTGTGACTCTGTCATGTTCTTTGCAGTTGTAATTCAGGCAGCACATACAGTGGGAAATGTACCAGGTTAACTCCTCTGGCAGCTGCAGCCTGCTCTCACACACAAACTCTCTTTTGTGTGGCTCATGTACACTTGTGACAGGGCAAGAACACTGGGAAAGTCAGTAGGCATGGTCTAGATAAACCGTCCTGATAGAAGAAAAATGGCACATTTGTGGCTCATAACTTCTTAACCAGTTACAACTACAAATAATTTAAAGCAGCAGCATTTGTGAGCTAATACCAAAATAATTGTTTTTACCTTTTATGCTCAAAAGCTGACCATGTTTGTATGATCACACCTTCATGGCTGCAATACCATCACTACTACAGTCTTATTAGAAAAAAAAAAATCAGTTTTCTTCTTCTAGCAAGGGCCAGTTTTTCAGCCAGAACTTTTTATATCATTACGGTTTTTTACAAATAAATGATCCCTTACCATTGTGCTGTAGCAGTGCCCCATGTTCAATCTTCTTTTTCATGTCATAGATTTGGATTGTCTCATCTCTGCTCCCAGTGACCACATATCTGTTATTCACTGCTACTGCTGACAATGAGGCAGTGTGGGCATGATGTGTAAAATCAGGGACGACTGTCCAGGACTGTAAATGAAATGCAAAACAAACAGGTCTTTCTCAAGCTTACCATAGAAAGCTTCCACTTCATTGTCCTGTAATTTTATTTTTTAAAAGCAAAAGCTGAAAAAGTATATGTGTAAAAATCAGAATCACAGAATCAAATAGGTAGGAAAAGACCTTTGGGATCACCATGTCCAACCCATTACCTTGTCAACCAGAGCATGGCACTGAGTGGCACCTCCAGGCTTTCTTTAAACACCTCCATGGATGGTGACTCCACCACCTCCCCGGGCAGTCCATTCCAATGTCTAATCACCCTTTCTATGAAGAAGTTCTTCCTAATGTCCAATCTAAACATCCGCTGACACAGTGTGAGGCCATGTCCTCTTGCCCTGTCACTGGCTGCCCCAGAGAAGAGGCGAACCCTCACCTGGCTACAGCCTCCTTTCATGCAGTTGTACAGAATCATAAGGTCCCCCTGAGCCTCCTTTTCTCCAGACTAAACAACCCCAGCTCCCTCAGTCACTCCTCAGTGGACTTGTGCTCCAGACCCTTCAGCAGCTCCACTGCCTTTCTCTGGACTTGCTCCAGCATCTCAATGTCTTTTCTGAATTGAGGGGCCCAGAACTCAACACAGCACTCGAGGTGTGGCCTCACCAGTGCCGAGTACAGCGGGAGAAATTATACTTAGCTGTAAGCGTAAGGGGATCTTACTGACTTAATGTGCTGTTTGGAGATTAGTCCAAAGGATTTAAGCGTGCAAACCGCCCCTTGGAATCAGTGCTGTGCTTAGACGAAGCCGTCTCTGCACAGAGATAAAGAGAGGCGGATTCTCTCGTTTTCCATCACGGTAGGCTGGAGACACGCCTTCCATCTGCCCCCAGCCCACGTCCCATCCATCCTCCACACCGCGTCAGGAGGAGCGACCTGGCACCGCGGCCCCCCGCCCCCACGTGGCTGCCCGGAGACTCCGCCGCTCCCGGGAACTCTTCGGGCCAGCGAGGGGGCCGAGTCTGGCGGCAGAGGCCGCGGAGAGGCCGCCCCGCCCCCGGAACGCGCTTTAAGAGCCCCGGCGGCGCCCGGAACCGCGGCTGCGGACGGATAAGACGGTGAGTGCCGGGCCGCGCTTCCAGAGGGGCGGGCGGGGCTTTTCCCCCACACACTTCCCTGGAGGCGTTCGAGACCGGGCTGGATGGGGCTCTGAACACGCTGGTCTCGTGGAAGACGTCCCTGCCCATGGCAAGGGGGTGGAACGAGATGGCCTCCAAGGTCCCTTCCCACCCAGACCGTTCTGTGCTTCTTCCCTCCCCTCCCCGTTCCCTCACTCCCGTTACCTGGCCGGGCCGCGTGGCGAACCCCAGCAGCACCTGCTCGTAGCACCCCGCCACCAGCTCCATCCGCCACCGCACGGCGCCGCCCCGGGGCTCCCGCCGGCTCTTCCGCCGCCCGCCCGTCCGCCGCGCTGCCTGCGCCGCTCCGCGCTGGCCCGGCGCGTGGCGTCCGGCAGCGCTCTCTCCCTGCGGGTGAGGAGAATCCCGTGGGAGCCTCCGCGGAGCGGGAAGCGCCGGAGGTAGCGGCGAGGGGGTCAGGCTGCGCGCGGGGCAGCCCGCGCAGGGGGGGCCTCGCGGGGCGGAAGCGGCGCTGGCGGTGATGGCGGCGGGGAGGACGAGAGGCGTTAGTGCCGGGATCGCGAGGCGGGGAGGGGGAGCGCTGGTCGGGATCGGGGGCTGCTAGCGGGGAAAAGGGGCGCGAACCGATCTGTCGGGAACGAGGCGGGGTGGGATGGGCTGGGATGTTCGGCCCTTTCCCCTCCCCGGGGCCGCGGGGCCCCCGCCTCCCTCAGGGCGCGCGGGGCGAGGAGGCCCCGGCGGCGCTTGTGCCGAGGCAGCAGAAAACCAGTCCCTCCCTAACCCTGGGCCCCGCCGGCTTTTATTGTTATTTCGTCGGGTCGTTTTATATTTTTTCATTGCTTAATTTCTTATCGCGTAGTACAATAAGCAGGAAGCGCGGCCCCGGCGCCACTGTGGCCGCTTGCGGAGGGCCGCGGCCGGGCGGGGCGCACTTGTGGTCGGGCTCTTCCCGTCGTGCCGAGTGGCTCGGTTAGAGAAATGCGTCACAGCTCGGGCCTGGGTTTGGCCGGGGTCACCGCGCCGGCCCCGAGAGCTCTGGGAGGCTCCCTCGTCCCCGTGCGCTGCCCCAGCGCCTCGTGTGAGCGAAATTAGTGCCGAAGGAAGGAGGGGGATTGCCCGCCGCCTGGGTGAGCGGTGTTTGCACGGGCGATTGAGGCCGTGAACAGCTTCGCCCACCTTTTTGCCCGTATGAATGCAGTAATGCAAGAAAGTGGAATAAAATAAAAAGCTGCTATGGTGTATGTGTAATCCAGTGAAAGATGTGTTTGAAATTTGGAGGTTGAAGGTGTCCCACTGCTTAAATGAAAGCTGCTTGTGACTGTAGATATAGTTAAAGCAAATGTAAAAAAATGTATTATATTAGTGCATGCTGTTTTAATTGCTTTTAAAATGTTCTTGTTTTCTAGTGAAAAGGTGAACATTGGACAGGGAGGCATACGAAAGCAGTTTTGTGTAAAAGTTGGTGATAACCTACCAAGAAACAGTTGTATCACTTCCCTCCTGATAGCCTCTTGCAACGAGAACACTCTGTCGGTGTGTGCCATCTTCCATTAGGTCTGCACGAGTGAAAAGTGGTAAGTTTAAAAAGTTACTGTGCAGTTGTGAATTGAAAAATCAGTATTTCAGTGTTGAGAGCATGGAGGCGCTTATGGTTATTTTTATTGAAAACTAATGTTACAGGAACATTATTATGTGGATATTTGTGTTAATAATGACCACCTTTAACAGGAAGAATTTGCTGCTCATAATTCTTTATAATGAACACAATTGAGTTCAGTTAGCATGTGCCCAGTGTAGCATACACAAACCTTACTAGTATTTTAGGCCTGTTTGTACTTGACTCTTTTCTTGGGATTCACAATGGCTGTGGGGATGAAGTCCATAGTTATTCTGAATAGCGCCGTGCGTGGGTGCTCTAATTATGGTTTATGGCTATCCTGTGTCAAGTTAAGTCTAATCCATTTTCAGAAGTAGTGCTCTGAACTGCTCCACTCTGCAGGCAAGCCTTGAACGCATTTGTAGGTGCTCTGTGTTTATTGCATTATGTGGCTGTGGATTTAATCAGTGAAGATTTAAAACATTACGTAAACTCTTGCATGGAAATGGGAGCTAGAACTTTGGCCATCAAGTATCGGCACAGGAGTTACACCAGATGCAAAAAATTGGTAGGGGTGAAAAACACCTGTGTGTGAAAGTAAATGCAGAGTATTTTGCAAATGAACTTGGTTTTTGCACTGATTTATATTTGTTGGATGACTAGGGGAAAAAGCCTAAAGAAAGGATATTGGGTTCAACAAAGATACATATCTCTTCAGGAAAGTGTCCACTGGTTTAGTGATGGCAGTAAGATGTTATTTGCTGGTTTTGGTTTTGATGGTAATGAGTGAAGTGTGTACGTGGAGGAGGTGAGAGGGAGGAGAAAAGGTGCAGAGAAAGATCACGCTTGCTTGTGCTGTGCCCTCATCCTGCTTTTATTTCTCATATCCTTTAGCACATAGGAAGTACCACTGCTTGTTTTCAGCTGCATAGTTTGTGGTACAAGTAAATTTAAGTTCAGCTAAAAGAGGAAGAAACTGGGGAGGTTGTACAAAACGTATTGAAACCTCTGTCTTTTGCCTTGCTTTTAACTATTTTAGAATCTTCTGGATGATTGGGTTATTATATGTAGGTATTTCAGAATTAAGGGTGAGGTACAGGGCACTTAAAAGATCTCTAGAATTTTCTAGTGCTTTAGACAGTGGGAGAACTTTGTGGTATGTTACAGTTTAGGACAGTGAGTATTACATCTAATCATAATCCTGTTGGCCATATATCTTTTTTATCTCCAGTGTTTTAGCAGTGACAAGTCGGAACTTAATTTTTTAAGTTCTGAATTAATAACATTAAAGCATATGGTGGGGTGAACATATTTGAAAGTAATTAATATTGAAGATAAAATCCTTCATCTTCTTTTTCTCCCCCACATTTTTTTCAGCTGAAGGAGTGCAATAAATTGAACCTGTGCAGTTTTACTGTTCAAGAAAAACAGAAGACAGTTTGAACCATGGCAAGCCAGGTAAGATCATTTAGTCAGAAATACAGGCATGCAGTGCCTAAATGGATTCCAGGACCATACTCAGAATTTCTAATAAATGTAAAGCTGACATAGCTAGCTTGCTCTGAGTTGGATGTTCTTTCAGTCCTAAGATTTCTTCCGGCAATGTGGTCATTGGTGGCTGTCCTCAGGACACTTAATTGTGTCGACTCAAGCAGGTTGGGGGGCATTACATTAAGCTTTGCAGTTTGCGTTATTTGAGCGCGAGTTCTTCTGAAGGATCTTGCGCATAACACTCTGTATAAGATACATGTGGAGATGTTATAGAGGAAGAACATTAAAGCCTGCGTAAGTAAATGCTATGGAACATCATTCTTATTTTTGGAAGTCCTTGTTCTTCAGAATCTTCATTGAGGGAGGCAACCGGTGTTAACAAGGCTGTTTCCCCTCCTCTTTTATGTAGTTGCCCCACTCGCTTCCTTTTTGAGCTGTGGTTTTTGGGGTTTTAGTAGTTTTTTTTTCTTTTTAATTTTCCCGTTTGTTTTTTTTTTTTTCTTTAATTCTCTGAGAGGCACTTTTTATGCCTCTTTCTTCCTGGCCTTGCATCTGGGTTTGAGTTTTCCCTCAGCCGAGCTAGTGCTTGTTCCTGGTCTGCTTTCTCCTTAAATTCCATTAATTGGCCTCTTGTTGTTGTTCCTGGCCTGGGAGAGTGACTCACTGCTGGGTAGTGAGGGGAGGCATCTCACAGAAGAATTCCTAGGTGAGGGGAGATAGGGACAGTGGTTTCCTTCTAGGCAAAAGTGACGATTTCCCTGCCTCTTCATCATGCAGATTGTGCTGCGGCAGGGTTTTTTGCATCCTGGAGCTCAAGCGGAACACGGTCCAGTCCTGAAGCTAATTAACATTTAGGATTGGCCAGCATCAAAAGGCTATCTGGTTTGTCCCTAATTCCCAGAGGAAGCTGTCAATCCATTAGCCAGCTTGACAAGTCAGGGGAATATGGCTGTTCATACAATCCTTTGGCTCTGTTATTTTTGCCAGGCGTTTTCCCCAGAGGCTGCTTTCCCTCATGGGAGGCGGAGGGAGAAATGGGACCCCAGGCTTCTTTCAAGGGCAAGGTGAATATGGGGAAATCACCTGTGGTGATGGGGAGTGGGAGGGAGGAATGTAAATGAGGCTAAATACTATAAAGGTGATTTTTTTTCTCCCTACAGGACTTGATGGCAAAAAAAAGAGAATGTCTCCAGGCCTACAGCTGGTGGAGAACACCCCAGAAGAAACGGAAGAAAAAGAACAAAATAAAACCAGGAAGAATAGAGTTTGTCCCCAGTAGTACTAACACAACCAGGTAAAGACCTTTAGAAAGGAGCAGCTCTGACCCTTTATCTGTTGAAGTTGCTAGTGACTAGTGAATGTCATCAGTTATTTTAAAAATCCTGAAGTGGTACATCTGGTGCCTATACACTAAGTATTGCTTATGGAATTGTATTGCCATTTGAATAATGAAGATTTTTTTTCTTGGTTTGTCTTTCTCATAATCGTTTGAGATGTGGTGTCAAAATAGTCTTGGCTGTCTTTGAATTCTGGCAGTAACTTAGTAGTATTTTTTTCTTGGTGTTTTTGGGTGTCCTGCCCATCAGACAACAAATAATAGTTTCTAAAACCAACTTCTAAAAGATTCTTTAATAAGTCTGAGTCTTTATTGAAATGCTTGCAAAAGTGGTAGAATGGACTCAGAAATTAAGAACTTGCTGGAGTGACGGCATTGCAGTTCTGTACAGTGCTTAGCAGAGTTTTGTGGTTAAAACCCTCTTCGTATTTTGTCTCCTTATTTGTCCAGTAATAACGACTTGCTATCTCAAGTTAGGGACTGTAATACTGGCATGAACTGTGTTATTCTCAAACTTAATGGTGGTTCTCTTATCTTTTTAAAGACCGGATTATTCAATATTTGTTGGGGAGCTGACTCCAGAAGTAGATGATTTTCAGCTCTATGACTATTTCCTGAAGAGGTACCCTTCATGTATTGACTGCAAGATAGCAACAGACCTGCTGGGATATTCCAGGTAATGCCTGTGGAAATGTGTTAATGCTGTCAGTAGGTTTGTTGCTATAAGTAATATACGAGAACTTATATTTGAACTGGTTTTGAATTTTCTTCAGAGAAAGGTAGAGAGATTGTTCTCTGGCATTATTTTTAACAACATAGATCCTTGCGGTTCTGAAAAGTTATGGTTAATTTTAGCTAGCTAAAGTGTTAAGATTCAGTTCAGCCAAATGCATATCCACATGAAAGCGGTTAGATGGTGGGAGAAGGGAGAGCTCTGCGTGGACATCTGTGCTTACCTACAGCAGTGTGTCCACTTAGTCAGTGCAGTACTGAGGACAAAATAATTCCATTTTTATGTGTGGAAGAGAAGTGTAAAGCCTAGCAAATCTTAGGGGGGGTTGTGAGATGGAAATACTAGTATTAGCAAATAAAGCTTAGTAGAAGTTACACTGACCAGGCAGAGAGTGAAGCAGGGATAAGTGAATTAACTGTTCAGAAAACACTGGGTGTAATGGACTACTTCCATAAACTTTAAAAAAAAAAAAAAAAAAAAAGCCTGAGAGAGCAAATTTAGGAAGAATGTTAGAGTTGTAAAGCAGTAGGAATGGGTTAATACTGATATATTGAATATACTGAACCGCTGTAAGTGCGGAAATATATAATCTGTTTACTTACACAGATAGCAGTTAACATGTATTGTTTTGCTGGCTTTCAGCAAGTTGCATCTTAATGCTGTCAGCAAAGCTTTTTGCTTCTGGCCCAAGTTTTTAATTTTGTGAAAGCATCTTCTGTGCATGCGCACATGCCAGAGAGGTTGCTTAGGTAATAGAAGCTATAGTAGCTACTGTTTTCATGAAGACAGAAATTTAATTAATTGGCTTTGTAACTGTTATGAATACTAGAATTTGTTTTCTCCCTTTTGAAAATTGTAGAGGGTATGCCTTTGTCAGATTTGGTGAGCAAGGTGATCAGATGAGGGCACTGCAAGACTGCCAGAATGCACCAGGTCTGGGGGGAAAACGAATCCGGCTGAGCATAGGAATTTCTAAAAGGTAACAAATGAGTTGTGCATTGATAAAGTAATTCTGAATAATTGGATTCTTTTAGCTCTGCCTTTGTAAAGAGTGTGGCCCTTGTTATAATGGCTGTATAGGATGCAAAATCAAAATCAAGAAGCATTATGTTTTGACTGCCTGGATCCATCAACCTCTTTGAGGATTGCTGGGGAAATCCAACTCTTAAGTCTAGCCAGATTTTATAACTTGGGCTTAGCTGCTGTTGTGACCAGCCTTAATGCTTATGGTAGTGAAGCTGTATGTATTTGTAAGTGTTTCATGTTTGGGCCTGAAGGAAGGTAGAAGGGACAACAAGTGTTTATTTTTATGCTAGGAAGCTCTTCTAGGCCTTTCCCCTTGGCTTAGACAAGGTAGTACATTGTTAGTTTTAAAGGAGGCTGGCAGAGGAAGGAACTCTTTAGTGGAAAAACACAGAATATAGAGGGGAAAAAGCCAAAAGAGATGTTGTTTGAGCAGTTTGTTTAGAATACTACTCTTTGCTCAAGTGATTAGGGCTGGAGGAAATTGAAAGTTGATTGGGTTTGAGGGGTTTTTTTTCTGCCAGCTCAGTTCTCTCAGTCAGTTATTTAAGACAGTCCAGTTAGAGACTTGATAACAAATTTGATAAACTGTGATCCAGAATACAGACAAAAATAGAGCTATGAAACAATTTCAGTATATATTCATGAGGTTAGCTTGTGTGTTCTGTTAGAAAGCTAAAAATAACAGCTCTTGCTTCTCTTCCCTGGATAATTTTGCCAATGTTGCCTCATTGCTTTGGAACAGAAATGCCCTTTCCCAAGAGAGCACTGTCCAGATTTGCTTTCACTAACTTGCTGTGAAAATGAGGTCCCAAAGAAAGTTTTCCTCACTTCTGCTATCCAGAAGAATGTCAGCACTATTTTTAGATGCTTCTTTCCTACAGAGGTGGATGTAGGAGAGAAGTTGGAAGCAGAAGACTGAGGCAGTATGAAGCATCATTTATTTACTACAGTAGTAAGACAATAAAATACCTATTTATTAGAATGTATGTGTAGCTTCATAGTAGTGAAGCGGAAATGTAATTTGAGTATTGAAATACACACCTCTAATCTACACCCATTTCTGAATGGCTGCTCTCCCAGCATCCAAAAATCCAGCCATCAGAGTAGTTTGTCATTAAGTCACTTACATTGGAAATGATTTCTGAGCTCCTTCAGTTTGTGGTCTTGGCAAAAAGCCCCAGTCTGAATTTTGTGTAGCAAAGTGGAGATAAAGAGATGTTGGACACTGCAAACACAGGAGGTCTGCTTGTATGTAACCAGTGAGGAAATGTCTAAGCATAGGGGATTTCTTGGAATGTGTAGCTGATTTATCCCAATGTTTTTCATGTGGTGTATCTGTGTTTTAGAACAGACTGTTCTTGTTTGTTGATACTTGTCATTAGCCATCCTGAAGTTGCCCCTGGGAAAAATCTCCTCAGGAGAGGGAAAGCAGTGAAAACTAATCACCTGGCCCTTTGATCTTCATAACTAATAAGTTTTGTAATTTTCCTGCTGCTTTGGCTTCATTCTGGATAACGGCAGTGCTGACTTCACCTGGCAGCTAAGCTTTGGCAACTGTTCATGGACCAAAACTTGAGAAGGTGAAGGTAGACATGGTACATTGACAGGCAGTGTCAGATGCTCCTCTGAAACAGATAATCTGACTTTACCCCTTGTTTCTGGAAATAACAAGATTTTGTGTTAACAAAACAAAAGATGAAAGGGCTAATTAAACATTTAAAGTGTCTTTAAAAAGTAGTGCTTGGTAAAGGTCTCTGATCTTAATCATTTTTTTAATCAGTAGGTTGCTTAAACAATACCAAAAATACGCAAACTGAATATAGATAAATGTAACTCAAGTTAATCCATAGAAGTAATTACTTCTGGCATTGGTGAAGGTGAGCATTTGCTCTCCTCATAAACCTGAGGTATTGTGCTGTGACATAAAACTTTGGAAACTAGCAAAGTTTCCTCATAAATTTGGAAGTGTGTGAAATTGTTTAACTTCAGCACTGGATTTACAGCTGTTTGTTCTCAAACTCTTAACTGTGTGTACCTTCTCATGTTTCAGACTGAAAGCAGAATTCCAGCGGTACCAGTCATACAACTATAATGATTATTATCAAGATTATCAGAACTACTATTCACAGTGGAATTATGATCCTTATGCTGACTACAACTACAGCTCCTATACTCCCTATGATAGCATGCAAGCTGTTGGAGACTGCTCTTTAGGAGATGCTGTTATGGCTCCAGCTGTCTTTGAGGTAAAGATACTACACAGTTAACTTAAACCAACACAATTAACATGTCATATGGATTGTGTAAATCAGAGCAAAAAAGTCCTAAAACTGAAATCATGCAGTCAGATAAGTGTGAAGGTTATGTTCAGCATTTTGAATTTAAGTGCTTGAGTGCATCTGTAGAATTAGATATTTATGCAGTAATATTTGTTCATGTATGTCAAATAACAGTTCTGACAGCAAGTTTATAGTGTTTTTCTCACCCTGTCTTTCTGATGTACTTTGCTTAAAGCAAAATAAAGAATTGTTGTAAGATGATCATATCTGGGTTAGCCAGTTGATCAATTACAACTTCCAAGAGTGTGTTTTAAGTGGAACTACACTATGGTTTTCTTTAAAAACGCAACCAAAGCATTAAAACATAACAAACACCCCACAAGAAACCCTTCCCCAACAAACACCACCTGCTCCTGCGTATTTTATAGTTGTGGGAGGAGGGGAGTGTTAGGGAGCATAAAATTGTTTTGGGTTTGTGATGCTTTCTGAAACTGACTGAATGCTTTCTCTTTTTTTTTAGGAAGCTTCAGCTATGACTGAAATCAATGATGACCTAATAACTGAAGGTAATGATAATTCTATCACTGCAGCTTGAATTTAGCCATACTTCTGCCCTTTAACAATACAAGCCAGTGACTATAGGATAAAGAATGGGTTATAGCTAAGATGAGGTAGGATTTTAAAGCTTTGCAGTAGTCTTCTTGAAACTTTGCCTTCATTCTCCTTCCAGAATGGTCTGTTGGAGAAGGTACTATATCTTTGTATTGATTCTGCTAAGATTATTGTATGTTAAACTCATTAGTAGAGACATCTTGTAATAGTGTCCAAAATTTTTGATTATCCCAAAATCTCTGCTTCATGTGGAAATACCAGTCCTAGCATTTGACTACACTAATTCCAGAAAAAGCTGCACTTGTTAGCTTTGTTAAAATTCTAGGTGAATAAACATCTTACTAGGTGTATTATTAAGTTTATTAAATTGTTAAATTTAGCTAAAGTACACTTTATTAGGCATTTATTTCAGGTTTTTTTGTGCAAGTCTCCCAAGTTCTGCCACTTGTACTTACCAGGCTTTTATTTTCAGATCCACAGCTGTACTTGGATGTTGATGAAATGAACAGACAATTTATGGAGACAAGTGAAGAACTCTATGATGCCCTCATGAATTGTCACTGGCAACCTCTGGATACGGTCACTTCTGACATCCCCTCTGCTATTTAAGTGTCTTATATAGCATGACCGTTATGACCAAGGTGCTAAAATTACATTTCTTCTACATTACTCTAGATCATAAGTTTTAAAGCACAATGATAGGTTGGGGGTTTTTTTTTTGCTATGCTTTTGGCAGTTTCTGTAATCTTTTTTTGTTTTGTTCATCACTTGGAGCATCTTGAAATCATGTAAATATTCTAGAAATGTAAAGAGTTCAATGGGGTCTAAAGATAGACTTGCCTGTGTAAATAAAATTTTGTTTCTGCAAACTGGCCAGCAAGGGATTTTACTTATATATGCGAAATACCTTCTCCTTCTGGCTTGTGGAGTTTAGCTGGAGGCAGTAGGGGTATTTCACTTGTCTTTGGTATGGGCATCAGCACTAGCAAGAACCAGCTCTCACATACTTCCAAGATACCTAGGCAATCTTACAAGCTCTTAAGATTAACATGCTGTGCAGTTTTAACATACAGAAGGGTAAACTCAGAGCTGCTGTTAGCTGCAAACATTCCAGAGACTAAGGATGATACCTACTAATAATTTTATTTCTGCCCTTCTTGTTAGTCTTCTCATCTGACCTGACCTTTTGCAGCAAAGAAAATGGTGTAATATAATACCTGTTCTTACCCACAAAAATCCTTGGAGAAAACAGTGTGGTTTAAAGGAGGAAGAAAAACCCATCAGGAATTAAAGTATCCCGGTATCCTCTTCAACTAAGTTGCACCCTATCCTAAACATCCTATCTGTTATTTGTTCAGTCTTCGTGCTCAGATGTTTCATAATGATGAGGTTTATAACACCTTAGGATGACAGTTCTCAGTATTCAAGTCAAAAGAGGTTAGGGGAGATGGCAATGAAGAAAGTTCTGCTTTAAGATAGCAGCTTCTGAGTGGCTTCCTCTAAACTGTTCTTATCTGAAAGCCTATAACGTATTTTCCAGTCATAGGGTCAGCTTAAGCTTCTGTTACTACTTGATGTACACAATGAAATAAATTCAGGCTGGAAACAAATACTTCCTGAGAGAAAAAAGTAGAAATTATCATATAGCTAATACATGTGAAAGCTACTCAAGGTGTTTTGGTACTGACGTGTGTTTTGGGGGCAGTCTAAACCATAATTGCTAGGATAGCAGTTTTTTTTTTTCTTTAATGACTTAATTACATTGAAGTGGTGGTCATAACCTATATGCTGTTCTTAAATGTGAAACTAGTACTGCATTGCAGAGTGATGACTTGGCACAGCAGGTCCCTTCTACCTGCTCACCAGAATCTCCCTCTTTTCACAGTTTAATTTCAGCTGGGATTTTTTTTTTAAGTCCCACCCATGAAAGAGAGATGGTCTAAACTATAAAGGTCTTTTGGTGTGATATAGGAACTTCATTCTTCATGAATTTTGTGCATTACGTATGTAGAAAGAGAAAACAAAAGCCCTTCATTTAGGCAGGGAGATTACTATCATGGTCTTTGGAGAGAACTAGTTGCAAAGTGGCTGAAAACTGGGATTTTGTACATGAATGTTTCCCTGGTGTGAGCTGGTCAGTCTTTGGAGGGTCACAGTAGGGAGATTAATAATGGGAATGTGACAGAAAGTGGAATAAATGAAGCAAAGAGAATCTGGATGGGGAAGGGAATTGTGTGTCTGTATAGGATTGTTTCACAGGATTGCAGAAGGGAGGAAACTCGAGATAGTAGATGCAGGCCCCTTGAATTTGGATGTGGGGGTGTTAAACTTAAAAAACCGTGCTGGATTTGATGTCACTTCAGTTGTAGTGCACAGTGGTGCTTGAGCTTGGTAGTACAAACCAGTTGCTAGGCAAAGGATTTTGTATCTAGCAAGCACCGTCATCACAAGCTGGAAGATTATAACCCAGGCAGAGACCTGGAAGCTTTCTGCTTTGAAGTGCATATCCTGCTTTGCATAGCATTACCTAACACCATACTTTACTTGCAGCAAGTAATTTGTGGAAACCTTTCATTGTGTTAACAGATACTAAGGGTGCATGTTGGCTTGGTAGAAATACTATAGAGTATCCACTGATTTTTTTTTTTAACTTTTGGGAGGTTGATCCATGTGTGAATTATGTAATAAGGAGCCCATGTAGTTGTGTGATTTCACTTTGATCAGCACTGTATCACCACAGCACATAAACCTCAGAGTCTGTAGTCACCATATTTATGCAGATTTTACATCTTAGCAAGGTCTCCACACTCTGCATTAGAGAATGTTTTCAGATATGCACCTTCTGTTCTGGCCTGTAAAGTACCCGTATAGTGAAAATACTGTTTATGAAATGTAGTGAAAGAGGTTGTTTGGGCCATTAGTTGTGCAAACCTGAGAAATGTTGGGGCATATATTTTCTTTAGTCAGCACAGAAGAAAAGTGAGGTGAAGGGAGAGTGCTGCTTGCAGCCTGTGTGATACTGTTTTAAATAGCTCTCTTTGTCTTCTGTCTCCTGAGCCTTTCTAGTCTACTGCTTACAAGTTAGGAGTGCATATATAGGATCAAGATACTGTGTGCAGCACACATGCTTTACTGTAAATGCACACTGAAAAAGCTTCTGTATTGGTGTAAGCACAAATTTGGGGAAAAGTGAGCGCATCAGATCTGCTGGCATTCATTGCTGAGACTTTTAACTGAGGAAACTTCCAGCGCTGGTCCAACTACTGCCTGAATTATCAAGCTTACACAAAGACCTGAACATGTCCGTGGTACAGATGCCTGCTCTTAGTTCTACAAAGAGAGAGCTGATTGCAGTAGAAACATTAAAAAAAAAGTATTGGGAGCAATGTTTTCAACACCACGCTATTTCACTTCGGTTGTGTTTTGTCTCTTTTACCCAGATGAAATGTTGTGGGGTTTTTTAACTCTGATGAAGGGGTTTTTTTGAAGAATATCTAGTATTGGTTTTATAAACTCTTCATTGTACTTAGCTGTGATAGATAGTGCCTTTACCTAAAACCCACTTATTTCTTGAAGAAGAGTAATGTTTTTGTTTTCCACTTCTCTGAACAGAAAAGCTTTAGTACCATGGTTTGAGGGGCTAATGATCCTGCAGTCAGTGAACAGGGAGGAAAAACCAGGCTAAAAACCAGTGAAGACAGAAAAGTGTTCAAAAAGGTTAAATGGTACTTAAGCTGTGAATGTTTCTTTTTGCAGGGATGCTCTTGGACCAACAGCTTCTTTCTAGTGCTACCTCAAAGTAACTTGCAGATATAACTCACAGGGAAGATTGATCAAATGGTGATGATCACTGTCATTCTGCTGGAGATATATATATATATTTGCCTTTTGTTTTGTCTCATTTTTAATGACATTTATTTAACTTCAGTGACTCATGTCAATAGACGTTGTTTGACTACATCAACAAGTATTTCTGAGTCATGAATTTCTTTAAAGGTATGTCACCATATGGAAATTGTTCTAAATAGGTAAAATAAGTAAATAAAGCAGCACTTGAATTTACAGAGCAAATGTCTAGTGTAGCTGCATTTGACATGTATGTGGAAGAGAAAATTGTGTTTACAGCTTACCTTAATATTCTTAGCATGCATGAAGAGGGAAGCTTCTTTTAGATTTGTTCAGCTCCTACCTGACCAGCACAGGAATGATGTTATTCAGTTACACAGTTTACACAGGTACCATTTTAGAAGTCAGCATCGCCACTAATGAATGTATGTTACCAACGGGCACAGTTTCCATCCCCTCTGTAAATCTAGCTCTTCCCATAATGGAAACACATTATGCTAGCCTTCCTTCCTCTCCTCTAAGCTGAAAGCTAGCATGGTAATTGGTTCCTGGACAAAATGAGTTGCAAATCTAGGAGAAAATACAATTTTTTGTTTTGATAATTATACTGATGTAGATCTTGACATGCCCATTGTAGAAGCAGACCATCATCCTAAAATCAGCAGCTCTAGCACACCAGCCATTTACACAGAATGAGGTGGTTCTTGCAGGTGACTTCAAACAGGCATGTTCCAGGATAGGGATCGTCTATCACTGCAAGTCATCCCCCGCATGTAAAATTGTTTTCCCAGTTGTGGGGCAGGAGAGTAAGAGTGTATGAGGAGTAAGAGTTTATGAGGAGAAATATCTGGAAAGTAATTCCACTCTGCTGGGTATTGGATAATGGTTATTTCCTGTAGATAATGAAAAGGGGACAAAGAATTGAGGAGTTCAGTCATGTAAGAGAGCTGGGAGGACCCTGATGAAGTTCAAAAAAACCCAGTATGAAGCAGAGATGAGGCAGCACGAAACTCCCCAGTACCATTTCTTGTTACAGCTGTTCCTCTCTAGCTGCTGCATGTTTACATTTCTGCATGCTTTCAGAATCACCTTTGTTTGAGCTCCCCATAATTCCCCCCACACCTCTCCTAGTTCCACACACCCTTTCTTCAGGTGTGTGCTGGGATAAATGCTTTTTTCTTTTTGGTGGAAGGGGTGCGTGGTGCATCAGGGCTCTGTCCTGAGTAACTTTTTTATTGACTTGCACATAGGGAAGATGCTTGTGATTTTCTGCACTGCTCAGCTCCATCCTTCCCACGGCAAGTTGATACTAAAAATAAAATGTGAAAACATAGATTTTTCTCAACTTTACTTTCAGTAAGATAAAAACCCCACATTTTTATGTATTTTAACTTTGTAATAGGAATTCACTCTTCCTCATGTTTTGAGGAAGTAAAAGTCATGGTGAAGCTTTTTCCTCCTACCTCCTTTCCACATGCCACCACTAACCGATGAAAAACCTGCACCTGCTGTTTCTCTTGCTTACACAAACCCAATCGCTAGTGGCAGCCTGGGGGGAGCACCGCGGACTTCCCGGTGCCGTTTTTCCTGCCGCGTTCTCCACGCTGTTCCTCGTCAGGGACAAGGGAAACATCCTCCTCATGCTGTCCCTTTGGGGAGTTTCAGCGTGGATAACTTGTGTCCCCGGGGGAACAGTGTTAGGAGGACAGGCAGCCTCTGCTCGGTGATGCCAAGGGGCAGAAACCGATGCACAGGCAATTCCACCGAAATACGAGGAAAAAAACTACTGCCTGAATGACTGCAGACTGGAACGTGGTGCCCACAGAAGTTGTGGGGTCTCCCTCACTGAAGAAAGTTAGGAACTGTCCGGATGCAATCCTGTGCCATGTGCTCTGGGACGACACTGCTTGAGCGGAAAGGTTGGACCAGATGACTCACTGTGGTCTCTTTCAACCTGAGTCATTCTGTGAAACGCCGCGGGAAGAGGGGAGACGGCGTTGGAATCACCCGCGGCGAGACCCCGGCACAAACCTCCGCTCTGAGCCTTCAAGGCGTCTCTGAGCTGCGCCCAGGGCAGACGATTCCCCCGCCACGTCCCTTTGCGGGTCGTGGCAGATCCCAGCGAGCGCTTTTCCCGCGCAGCCGGCCCGGCCCGGCCCCTCCCGCTTCCCTCAGAGCGGGGGCGGTGCGCGTGCGCGGGAGCGCCTGGGCCGTCGGCCCGGCGCCGCTTGTGTGACGCGCCCGCGCGGGCTGGTGACGCGCGCGCGGCCCGG
>VYZP01025775.1:61353-79367 GCA_013400635.1 Hypocryptadius cinnamomeus
AGCGGCGGCGGCGGCGGCAAGATCCGGACCCGACGGCACCACCTGGGAGCCGCGAAGCCGCCCTATGCGAGGGGCAAGCAGCAGGTGAGGTCGCGGGTCATCCTCGTGAGCCCCTTCCCGTCCTACCCCGCTTCTCCCCCGGCGCTCCCCTCAGCGGCGGCAGGAGGCGCCCCGGAGGCCCGACCTCTTCCCTCCGCCACCCTCCCCCCCCCCGCTCTCCACGCAGTCCCACGTGCGCGGCTTCGGGCCGGGGTTTCCCGGTGGAGCGGCCCGTGGGGAGGGAGGAGGGAAGGGTTTCCCGCCGGGGCTGTGGGGATTGTGGGATTTCCGGACGCTCACCCCGCTCCGGCGCCGCCGGGCTGCGGGGGGATTCTCGCCTCCCCTTTGTCTCCCGCCTGTCCCCCGCTAGGCAGGAGCAAAGGCGGGAGGAGGAGGAGAAGGCGGCTGGGAAGGGGTAGGTGCGCATTCCCTCTCCTCGCGGTTGAAGCGGGCTGGCTCCCGCTCCGTGGGATGCTCGTTTTGTCTCTGGGCTGCCCGGTTAAATCATGATTAAATTGATCTTAAGTGGCTTATCAAGTTAGAGTTACTCGGCAGATTTAAGTGCATCGCTTCCAAGATTTGCTTTTCCTGACAAATTCCAGCTTGCAAATGAGTCTGTGAGAGTGCTGGGTAATTAGGCATCTTCCATTGTGATTTCTTTTTTTTTTTCTTTTTTTTTTCTTTTTTTTCCTTTTTTTTTTTTCTTTTTTTTTTTTTTTAGGATGCTGCCTGCAAAACCCTTAGGTTTCTTCAGTGTCTTGCCTGTGCCTAAACGTGCTGGTGCAATGCGAGCAAAATGTAATTCATGAGGCATTTGTTCTTCTTTGTATTGTAGGACAGATTAGATAGATAACAGAAAAAAAGCGGAAAACAGAAAAGCAGTTTTTAAATTGCAGTACGTAGATCCTGTGCCATAGAGTGGCTGCAGGGAGTAGAAGCAAAGATCCTTCCCAACTCCTGTTTGTCACAGAATTTCAAGATTCCTGGAGACAGTGCTCTGGAAATGCCTTTCACGTGTATTTATGAACCTGAAATTGACTGTAAAACCAAAGCGTTTAAGTTATTAAATCGGTAATATAAACCAGGAGATTAACTACTATATGTAAAATTGAGGGCGTGTTACGTGTAAATTGTTGCTCAATTAGTTTTTATTATTTGGGAAGTGCTATACTTAATCCTTTGTATAGCACACTGATCAGCAGCGTTGTCCTTGTAAAGCAGGCAGGGTGACGCTTCATCCAAAGAATCACTGCACTTGCAGAGCAAATGTTGAAAGCTCTTACGTGAACAACAGAGTAATGTTGAAATTGCAATATCCTGCACGTGGTGATACTGTGTAGATAACCGATAAAACAAATGAATTTAAAATAATTAGGTGAGATGGTTTTCTGATTATTCTATTGTCTGTTACCTCTGTGTGTTTTCTAGTAGGTTTATTTAAACAATGGGGCAAAGCAAACACGTGCTTGGGGGGATATCTGTGGGATTCTGCCCAGAGCATGGATGCTGCAAGTCAAATACATCAGTCAAATTAACAAGTAATATATTGGGGAAGAAATGCTAAATAGTCAAACAGATAGGGGTCAGATATGTGCATTTGTTTTAAGGGATGGCTTTTTAACCCTATGTAGCTTGCTAACCTGCATTACATAAAAAGATGAGCTCTGGGTAGATAGCTGACTTGAACCGGAATTAATTGATAAGTGTTCCTGTTTTCAATATAACATCCACTCTCCAGAAAGTATTGTGTGGTTTGGTGTTGTCTCTCAGTAATGAGTTTGGGAAGACATGGAAGTGCTCAATGCAGTCTGGACATGATCTCCTGCTCCCCTAACTATTATCAATAAGGAAGCTCATAGAAGTACTGTATTAAAACTGTTCTAAGTGCTTGGGGTCAAGACTGCAGTCCTGAAAACTCAGTCTCTTATCACCAAGCTCTGAAGGTGCCTAAGCACTGAATGCCATGTTGCTAATACCTTTGAAGTTCTTAAGATGTTTGATTCTTTTCCACTTGTGTGAAAGATGAGTAGCATGATGCCAGGCTTACAATAGTAAGCCTGTTGTGTGTTTTCCTGAAGTTCTTGTGCTTTCTTGATGTTGTTATTTTGCCATAGTCTCCCAGGGAGCTTGGTCAGGTGGGAATTCTCCAGTCGTGCCCAGCGTGCTGCAGAGTCAGTCTTCCATTAAGTGCAGCAACGGCTTTAGAAGACATTTGGAAGAGGAGATGCTGCTGCTTTTCAAAGATGATTAGCTAATGCATTTGTTCAAAATGTGGTAGACCCTGCTTCAGGTTTTTTTTTTTTGCGTAGAGACATCAACCTACATCTTCCACTTTCTGGGCAAATATCCCAGTTGCCAAGCTGTGTGTTGTCTTTGAGTTCTTCTGACTGAAACTGTGTTATTATCCAGAAAAAGAATGTGTGATTCATTGAGCCAGGAAGAGGATATATAAGATGTTACCTTCCAAGAGTGGAGACATACAGACTCTGATCCATGATTTCAGAATTATTTATTTTACATATTCTTGGAATAAACATGGAAAATGCAGAATTTCCTGCCCTTTTCTCCCCAGGTGCCTGATAGAGCCATATTTCATTATGTTCGCATGTGTGTTTTTTTAACTGTAGAGTCTTTTTTTAAACCAGTCTCAAATAGGAGGGATGAACAGATGCTGCTTGGAGGATGTGACTTGCAGCTTGTATTTTCTCTTGGAAGATAGAGCTATGAGTAGATTTCCCCCACTAGTGAAGGAACTAAACCACGGTATTTTCTTTTCTGGGCTACCATCCTGCTTTGTAAAAAGTGCACTGTCAGCAGCTGTATTATTAAACCAAGAAACAAAAAGTAGCAGCACCATGAGGTAAGGACAGTATCCACGCACTTACCATGAAGATTTGAGGTGGGGGAGTCACATATCAGAATGAAAAGAGCCTTTTTATATCTCTTTGTTGGGTGTTCTTGGAGTAGAATTGTGGAGTTCTTCCCATTGACTGTGCTTTCCTAGGGGTGGAGTGTTGAGAGCTCCACACTGAACCCATTGAGTTTAGGTTATGCTGTGCTCAGCATGCTCTTTACTTGGCCATCCCATGCTGAAATACCCTGCCTCCTCCTGCACTTTTTAAGGGGCTTAGGCGCTTGGGTTAAAATTATAGCTTCTTTGAGAACTAAGCACATGCCAAGTGAGGGAGCTGTTGTGTCCAGCATCTGGGTTTCATCTTCCAGATGTGGCCCCAGTGTTTCTAAGTGCTGGTTTGTCCTGGTCATTTGGATAGACTGATGATGGGAATTACCGATGCGGATGTGTTAAATGGGAGGGATGTTTGCATTGCTGGCTTGTTAAACTATTTCTAGAAGAGTATTTGTATGTTCCTATTGTTAATTTTATGTTTAATTTTGTGCTTTCATGTGTGTGCTTGTACTGGTTTAGCTTGGAACAGTGCCATTCTCATCCAGGTAACAGATTTCAGAGATTTTAAGTGTGACTTAAAGGAGAACAGAATAAAATAACTTTTTGTGGTAATTTTTTTGAGTATTAAGCATTCAAATGAAGGAGTCAAAGAACTTTGATTCTCTTGCACTTGTATTTTAGCTCACACAGGCAGATTTAAGCATGATAAAAAACCAGTTACCTGAAAAGTGTTTATAACCTTCCCATAAACTTATATATTCACGTTAAGCTTTAGCTTAGAGCTGTTTGATATTAGAGATAATGTCTGTAGATTAAAACTTCTGCTGAGGAGTGATGTTTTCCTTTTTTCTACATGTGTATGTGCCAGTGCGTATTTATAATGTAGATGTCCAAATCCAAGTCTGTGCATGTATTGTAATTGGTCTTGTGCTGATGTAGTTAGGACGTAACCTGACAAAGGGGACCAGAAGGCCTCTGGAAACCACTTTTGTAGGTCTGGGTCATGAAAGCCCCTCTGGATTTGTGAGTTTCACCAAGTCGCTTGAGACATCATGTAAGGTTCTTCCCAGAGGGACTAGCTACAGGACTGGGAACTGAAAACTATGCAGCAGTGTCTAAAGCATTGCATTGTTGCCTGCTGCTGTCTTGAAGGTGAGCCATGCTTGGCAGTGACTGCAGGCAGTGGGCAGAAGGGATCGTACAAACCACCAGGCTTATTTTGTGAGGAAATTTTGAAACTTTGATGTTTAAGAGTTCCTAGAGTATCATATTGAGCAGCGTAACCTAGGTAATGTTTCATAGGCCTTAAATGGGAAAATACTAATTTAGAGAGTCTTTATTAAGAATGTCCGTATGGACCTACACAAATACCATTGTATCAACTCCAGTCAACAGGATTGCACCTTGAAGCACACTTAATATGATTGTACTTTTATGCAAGTCGGCTTGATTTGGTTTAGTAATAAACTAGCACATTGAGCTAAAGCAAATAGATTTGAAGAAATGTTTAATGTGTATTTAAAGATTTGTTTTAAAAGATGGGCTGATAGTCAACATCAGAAGTTTTGTCTTTGTCCCAGCAATATGATACTGTATTAGCAAAATGGGTGTTTAAATTTGGCTGTTGGCTTTCTACTGCTACTGTAAACAAAAATGTATCCTAATTGGGAAGAACTTACAAAACTGAGATATTGACAGTTTTCTCTCATTTAGGCTAGCAGTACTGTACACTTGTACAAATTGCAGATGATGATTGCTGTAGCATTTCATTAATATTCTAGGGTTTGTTTCAAAGTGTTGTCGTGACAGTCTTGGAGGCTGTGAAGTGTTGGAGACAAACAGTATTAGTGAGTGGTATCTTAGGAGGAGAAAAAAGCAGATGAAATAATTGACTGTGTTAGCTGGGACACTGCAAATTGTCTTTGGTTGCTGGCAGCACATCACTTCCTCAGAGTTATTTATTCCTCCAGTCAGTAATTAGAACCAGTTCTTGCTCCCCTGCCATGGACAAGCTGAGCTGCTGCTGATTCTAACAACTCGGCAGGACAGAGTTCAGAATCTCTTTTGTGTGCCCAAAAATATTTGAGCAAAAGTATTCCAGGTTGCTGCAGGTGGTGGGCTGCCATAGCATCATGCAATGAATTCATAACACACTGGGATGACTGGCTCAGTGGACATGGGGCAAACAGTGGATGTTGTTTACCTGGACTTTAGCAATGCCCGCAGCACGGTCTGCCATGTGATCCCTGTTGTCCACTTGGTGAAATACAGACTTGTCAGGTGGACCGTAAAGTGATTGGAAAATTAGCAGGACCATTGACCTCAAAGGGTTGTGACCAGCAGTACAAGGATCCAGTGGCAGCCAATTGCTAATAGAGCTCTCAGAGGTTGATATTGAGGCTCATGCTGTTCCATGTTTTTATTACCAACCTGGGATGAAGGAATGGCAGGGTTCCTCAGCAGTTTCCTAGATAATACCAAACCCTTGGGAACTTCAGCCCTGTTGCATAATGAAGAATAGGGCTGCCATTGAGGGAACTTGGCAGAAGTGGGCTGCCCACTGCCAAGAACCTTGTGAGTTTTAATAAAGGCACATGTGAAGTCCTTCATCTGGGATAAAACAACCCCACCTACCTGCTGGACAGCAAGTGGAACGTGAGTCAGCAGCACACTCTTGAGGTAAAGAAGGCCAGCTGCATACTGGGAGGTATTAGTAAGTGTGTAGGAAGGATGTTAAGGGAGTTGCTTTTTCCTCTGCATGGAGTACTTCTAGGACTGCATCTGGACTGTTGTGTCTAGGTTTGGCCTCTCCAGTTTAAAAAAAGACAAGGAAAACATACAGGAGTGAGTCTGGTTGAGAGACACCAAAATCATGTTGGCTTAGAGAACTGGGTATGTTGAGATTAAGAGCAGCAAATACCTAATAAGACTATAGAGAAGGTGTAGCAAGGCTCTTCTAGGAGATTCATAGCAATACAAAGGGACAATGAACTCAAGATGCCAAAATGGAAATTCTGATTTCATAATAGGAAAAATCTTTTAACTGTGAGGCTAGCCAGCATGTTGGAAGAACTGCCCAGAGATGTCTCAAAACTCAGGTGGACCTGCTGGTTTTGGCCATTCTCTGAGGAGGAGGTTGTAGTAGTAGGTGATCTCTGGGGTGCCATGCAGCCTCTGTGTGTGTGTTGTTCTGTCAGAGCTGCTGCAGCTGGATCACACAGCACAGACGGGCATGGTTTCAGCGTACATGTCACTGTTGCTCTAGGTTGGTAATCCGTTTGCTGGTCCTCTAATTCTGTCTTTGGGGTTGTGCTATCTCTTGAGGAAGGAAATAATGCCTCTGTCTCACTGTTGCAGTATTTCCAGAGTCAATTGCGAGCTTGCCCTCAAAAAGAGAGTAACTAAGAGGCTTTTTTCTAGGATTCCTGTTTTGCTGACCAGTTTTTGAAAATGTCTTCTGTTTTTTTAGTGGTAGGTCATGTGATATACTTTTCCATTTTTCTGCTATTAAGTTGTAAAAAATCTCGTGTTTTTTGCTTTTTAATGTTCTATGTAATCAATTCAGTATTTATTGTACTGCACTTGGCTTGGTGCAACCCCAGTATCAGTGCAAGCTGGGGCATGAGTAGATGGAGAGCAGCTCTGCCAAGGACTTGGGGCTGCTGATGCATGAGAGGCTGCCTATGAGTTTGCAATATGTGCTTCCAGAAAGCCAAACATATCCTGGGCTGCCTCCAAAGCAATGTGGCCAGCAGGTTGAGGGAGGGGATTCTCTTCTTCCACTCCTCGCTGGTGGGGCTCCACCTGGAGTATTGCATCCAGCTCTGGGGTCCTCAGGATAGGAAGGACATGGACCTGTTGGAGTGAGGCCAGAGATGGGCCTCAAGAATTGTCAGGGGGCAGGAGAAGCTCTCCCATGAAGACAGGCTGAGAGAGTTAGGGCTCTTTAGCCTGGAGAAGGGAAGGTCTGGAAAGACTTTATGAACACCTTTGAGAACCTAAAGGGGACTTAGACTCCTTTAACTGAAGGAGGGTTGATTCACACTGGATGTAAGGAAGAACTTTTTAAGAAGAGGATGGTGATACATTGGAACAGGTTGCCTGGACAGGTGTTTGAAGCTCCGTCCCTGGAAACATTTAAGGTCAGGTTAGATGGGGCTCTGAGCAACCTATCTAGTTGAAGACGCCCCTGCTCATTGCAGGGAAGTTTGGACTAGATGACCTCTAAAGGCCCCTTCCAACCCAAAACATTCTATGAATCTATATGTGTTGCACTTAACTACAGGATCTTTGGGTGGGTTTGGCTTGAGACTACTGTGGTTTTTTTTAGCTAAACATGAGTTCATCTTTGCATTCCCATTTGCTGGGGTGAAATGTGTGTGCTAACACAGATACACCAACATGCATTGAGTCCTACACCTGTGAATAGCACATACACAATTTGCGAATACGTGAGCCATTAGAAAATTTTCTTTCTCCTTGCTGAGGCTATTTAATGTTTTCTTGATGGTTCTGCTCTTGGAAAAAGGTTGTGTGAGAGTGTCTTGGGGAGCTGACTGACTTTGCTTTTAGTTATGATTGTATTTTGAATCAAATGTTTTTGAAGTAGATATGTCTCAAGACTCTTTCCCCTATTAGAGCTCAAGGCCTCGTGACTTCCAAGACTGAAGTAAACCAAGCAAAGAGCTAAACTGTTCAGTTGTCATTTTCTTTGAGACTGAATTACAGTGAGGCACTGAAATATTTATAGTAATGAGATATTAAATTGGTGAGACTTTAATATATTTGTAATTAAAATTATCCGAAGCAAAACAGATAAAAACAAGGCTTAAACTGATTTAAATGTAGCTGTGTTCAGTAATTGCTGTGGTGCAACCAGGTACATATTAAATGTATCTATAACAGTGCATGTGTTCTAATGTCAGCCCTCAGTATTTGTTATTAAACTTACTTTACAGAGCTGTAGAATATATGCATATTAGTGAATGATTTTTGAGTGGCCTTCAGTCACTAAAAAAATAATCTCTATGTGTAATGGCAATTTTTCATGTTGCTGGTAAGAGAAGTGTCTGAAGATACTGGTTGTGTGTTTAAAGTGAGATGCTCTTGGTTCTGTCAGTTGCAGTGTGATGAAAAAATATGGCCAGAAAGACACTGCTGCCTCTCACTACTGAAGATTACTGCCCTGCAGCAGAGCTGAGGCTACCTGAGCTTTACAGTTTCAGAATATTACCTTAAAATGTCAAAGAATGTAACAGTACCCCTCACTGCTCCAGCTAAAGCAACTGTGTCCGAGGGTCATTGCTTTGGTTTTCTCTTAAGCACCAATTCTTAACATTTTAGAATCTAGTCAGGAAGTGTATGCACCAGGGTTAGATATGTCCAATTTAAAGTAATTGCAGGTTATGCTGGTTAGATGAATTGTGAGGCGTAGCTTTTGTATGCTGCACAATGTCTGTGTATGATTCTTAAAAGGTAGGAAGGCTTTGAGTTTTGCTGAAGTACCAAATTATCACAGCGAATAACTAAATGTGATGATTTAGTTACTTGATTTTAATTTACCTGTTAAAATTTGTGAATTAGATAACATACTGAAGGTGCAACAGGATTGGCTGTAGATTTTGGGAAATGACTGGTATGTGTTATTATCAGCTCAGTTTATAGATCAACATGGACAGAAAAGATACTTCAGAGGGAGGATGTAAATATTTGCTATTTTTCGCTAATTCTGTTTTATATTTAAAAATTTAATTCCAGTCTTCTGTTTTGAAGACTGTGTTTTCCAAAGTGTCAGGAGTGAGATGTTGTAGCTTAGTTTTGTGAAATATGCTTCAAGCCTTATCCTCACTTGGAAGCACTGGACATAGGGATGGACATCAGCAAGCTACGAGTTGACCTCAGATGGAATTTAACTGTTGCTTCAGGAGTTGTTGCAGAATTTGAGCTGCCCGTTTTTGGGTTTAAATACATAGTGTGTCCTCACCACTATGTGCCACAGTATGATGGTATCATGTTTTGTTTGTGAGTGCTTTCAGGCAAAATGACATTGAAAATGTATAGTTCTTTGCTGGGAGCCTTGAGCATTGTAGCAGGTAGCATATATGTAGTGTGGGGTATGATGCGTTGATAGCCCTTGTATGCATGAACTCCTTGGCTCTAAATGCAGGAAAGAGGAAGGCTTTGCCATTACCAGTTCTGTTTGGTGATGTTGAAATACTGTAATGAATTGCATCTTAATGTCTATAGAATACCTATAAATAAGATAAGCAATTTTATGCATAAATAATGTATTTAAAGCCTAAATATAAAATGTGTGTTATAGTTTGCAAAATCTGGTAACTTGTACTAATGGACTTGTAAAGACCATCTGTTGGCCATGGGAAATGTACTTCTTGATCATTCTAGTTTTAAGCTTGTCCATGTGGTTATGTCAGAAATAAAAGTAGTAAGTTTAGACTATAGGGTTTCCTAATAGGAAAGATATTCTGAGCAGCATTTGAATTAATATAATTCTAGATACTACTTGTGAAACTTACCTGGAGACACACTATAGGAGCTGAGTTGAGCAATCTTCAATTAAAAAGTATTAACTACTTGGAATTCCTTTTTCAGTTGGGAAAGAAAGAACTTTAAAACTGCTTTTAAAGTTGTAAGGGAAAATAGCCTCATGAATCTTAAACTTTTTGCTTTTGCTGCTGATAGATTTCCATCTCAAGGTGTAATACTGAATGTAATTTACAGCGCCCATTGTTGATTGCTGCCGAGAGTTAACTAGTGCCTGTGTAGTGCTTCCTAAAAGGAAGAAAGAAAGGTACCTTGTACTTCGTGGTGTGTTTTGTAATGTTGTCACTGTGTCAACTGAAGGTGTGGACAAAACTTCAGATAAAACCATTCAGTGTCACAAGGATTTAACCTAGTGTGTTAGGCGCTGATTTATCTCTCAGAGCACATATTGGTGTTTTGCTCTTAGTTGTAAGTGATAATAATGTATACAGATGTGCATACAGTGCCAGAAAATAGCTGAATTTCCCTGGAATGTTTATTCTAAAGGTAACTAGACTAAGGAAAATAAGGCTCACTTAAGCAATAAGAAAAAAATATACAGGCATCTGGTAATATAATCCCTTCTGCAAGACTTTCAGGAATAAATCTGAACTAGTCCACTTGCCTTAAATGAAATTGTTGTTTTTCAAATGTTACATAATTAATAACATTCCTGAAACATATTGTTCATATTAAGTCATAAGTTTTGTTGTCTTTTTTTCTAAATGAAATCTCAAACTCTGCTGTCCTTCGTCCAAATTGAAGCCACTCCCTGAATAGCAAGGGCAGAGTTAGTCTAATCCAGTCTAAGTCTGCTGCTGCAAGAGACAGTCATGTCATGTTTCCATTTCTATTCCTGCTGTTGCATGAGCCTCAATGCAGGCACATGGTAAGCTGCACCAGCAACCTGATGCCCCTGAGGGGAAGTCCTCACCATCATAGTCTATAGACAGATTTTCGGTTGGATCTGTTTAGTAGAACCTTGCTACAGTTCATCATTTGGTTGTTTGTACGTGCTAGTGGCAGCACAGGGTGAGGTGAAGAGGAGAATGGGACAGTGTTTTTGACACTGACAATACGGACGCAGGATGATTGAGAGAAGGGAGAAGTTTTATTTCATGTTCCTTTGGTTCTGGCTGCCTGATGGTGCTCTCTCTCAGGCCAGTTCTGGCGCACTGAGCCAGTCTAACTCATTGGCCCAGCAGAGAAACACGTACTTTCTGCCAGATTAATGAATTCAGCTGGTATGGAGAGTAGCCTGCTATGTGCCAGAGCTGGCATGAGCTAACTGTGGGGGCTGCAGGGCAAGAAAATTCCTTTTTGGTGTTTGGAATTGGTTAGATTGATCTGCTCTGTCTCAGTGAACTTCACTGATAGTTTTCTTTTTGGGCACTTACTGATTCATATGTTCTGATAACTTTTAACTTTGAAATTGGAAGCAAGGAAGTCTCTTGAGAGGCAAGAATTTGATTCTTTTCAGAGGTGTGTGTACAGTGAAGTAGAAATCAGCTCTTGTATCCAGTTGTGTATTTTGCATCTCTGACAAATTTCTGTAAGTGTATGACTGTTATATAATTTTTATACAATTTTTTCATACTTAAACCTTTGGAACTGAAATCAACTCAGTTACAAAACAGATGTTTTCGAGTAATGTGTCACTGCTGAGTGCTTCTGCCAGTACTTTCCTCACCCTATGCTATGTGAAAGACCCTTGTGAAAGCTGGAACAACTGTCCTATTCTGTAAATATTTTTGGCCAAGAAATATATTTTGGGCCAGCTATTTCCTGCTTTTAAGTTTGGAATTCAAACTGTGACCACAAACTAATGATTTTTCTTTCTTTCTTTATATAAATCGTTTGAAGAAATGGTCTTTTAAAGTAGTAGATTATGACACCTGTTTGTTAACTGATACTTCTGTCTACATATCTTTTGCTTAGTGTTGCAGTCAGTGTGGGTTTATGAAAGGCAGATCCTGCTTGACCAATCTGATCTCCTGTGATAGAGTTAGCCACTTGGTGGATGAGGGAAAGGCTCTGGATGTTGGATGTCATCTACCTAGAATTTAATAAACCCTTTGACACTGTTTCCCATGGCATTCTCATGGTGTGAATGGGTGTGATTTTTGCTGAGTAAAAAACTGTGTGGATGCCAGGCCCAGAGCGTGGTGGTGAATGGGGTTACATCCAGCTGGTGACCAGTCAAAAATGGTGTTTGCCAGGGCTCAGTATTGGGGCCAGTCCTTTTTAACATCTTCATCAATGACCTGGACAAGGGGATCAGTTGCACCCTAAGCCAGTTTGCAGATGACACCAAGTTGGGCAGGAGTGTTGATCAGCTGGAGGACAGGAAAGTTCTAGGCAGGGGTCTAGGAAGGTTGGGTAGATGGGCTGAGGCCACTTGTGTGAGGTTCAGTAAGATGAAGTGCCAAGTCCTGGATTTGGGTCACAGCAACCCCCTGCAGTGCTACTGGCTGGTGTAAGGGTGGCTGGAAAGCTGAGTGGCAGAAAAGGACCTGGTGGTGCTGGTCAGCAGTGTCTGAACAGCAGCCAGCTGTGCCCAGGTGGCCAGGAAGGCCAGTGGCATCCTGGCCTCTATCAGCAACAGTGTGGTCAGGAGGACCAGGGCAGTGATTGTCCCCCTGCACTCAGCTCTGGTGAGGCCACACCTGGAGTCCTGTGTGCAGATTTGGGCCACTCTCTACAAGGGAGACACAGGGGTGCTAGAGTGTGTCCAGAGAAGGGCAGCTGGAGCTGGCACTTGAGGATGTGGTTTAATGGTGAACATGATGGTAGTGCTGAATTAACAGTTGGACTTCATGATCCTAAAGGATCATCAAACCTTAATGATTCCATGATCCTATGAGAAGAGAGCTTTGGACCCTCCAAGGAAGGATTTGAGTCTTCTACACAGGGCTTTGGCCCCTGGAAATGGGCTTTTGGAGTTGAGTAGGAGGGTTTGAACCCCAAGATTGGATTTTCTTGGATTTTGTGCCTTCAAATGATGCTTCAATACCTTGAATTGAGGCTCTGCTCCCTAGAAATAGGTTTTTGGAGGCATAGAGGAAGACATTGAGCCCATTAGATAAAAGGCTGAATCCTAAATAGGAGGCTTTGGAAGCTAGGGTTTGGGCATGGAGATGGGCCCTTGTGCTCTATAAAGAAGACTTTGAATTATACAAATGAGGCTTTGGGCCTTCCAAATCAGACTTGGAGCCTTCAAAATAATGCTCTGGGCCCGTCCGATGGGTCTTGAGACCTAAGGAGCAGGGCTTGAAATTCAGTAATGAGTGTTTGTGCCCAAACAAGGAGGGTTTAGACTCTTGGGTCACAGTTGGACACAATGATCTAAGAGGTCTTTTCCAGCCTTAATAGTTCAGTGATTCCGTGATGTCAAGCCAATATGCCTTGGAGTAACTGTTACTGTAGTTACTGTTGCTATGAGGTTTGTATACATAGACTTAGATAGACCTAGCAGAGCTGCAGACACTTGAGATGATGCACAGATTTTGAAAAGCTGTTGTAAATACCTATTCATAAGCTACCAGGTCTTTCTGGTGGATTTTCATTGTGTTTGGGTTTCCTGCTGATTTTTTGGTATGATTGTATTTGAGGTGATAGCAGTTGATACTGACAGCAGCTCAAACCTCTGAAATCAGTCAGTTGAGGAGTAAAACATGTTCACTGAATAAAACATAGCAGTCACACAGTTGGGATTGCCCCTCTAAGTCTTCTGTCCTTCCACGATACTAAGTTTGGTACCTGTGTGGCCTGTAGAAATGAGAAGTTATGAACATTAGACTGCGTGCCAGCACCACGTCCTCTGCTCCCAACCTGAGACTGGGAACTAGAACAGTTTTTGTGCAGTAGCATGTTCAGAGTAGCTGTAGTGAATGAAGGTGTTCTGGAAGAGGCTGGTTCATATTTGTGGCATGAGAAGATCGGGATCTGAGCAGTTTGCTGGAGAATTAAGCCTGCTAGAGTTGCCTTTTGCTGTGTCTTTTGTATTTCATATCTGAAGATCTGTTGGCATCAATGAGATGTGTACTATCCTTGTCAGTCTTCTAGAAGGATTAATGATTCCTCTCTGAGGAGATGGGATGGACAAAGTACTGAGCTGGTGACACACAAGTGGTAGAGTGGGAGTGCTCTACTGCTGACAGGGTTGGCTTGTTTGCATATGCAGAGGGAAAGGGTGTTCAAATGCATGTGCTGAAGTTGAAGAATAAGAAAACTGCAAGTTAAGGTAAGATTAAAATGCTAACTTTCAAGACAGTGTAAGGCATGACATTTTGCTGAATTCTTCTGGGAGGAATAAGCAGAGGATGCATGTTGAAATGTGTAGTTGGCCAGTGGTACCTTAACTGTGACTTGATCAGGAATCCAACCACAGAGCTTTATTGATTAGCTTTTAGCTCTGATGGGCAGATTTTTTTTTTTTTTTTGGTGTGTCATCTGTGTGTATTTGAATAGGCATACCTGGGGAATGTGGAATACTTCTAGGGGGAAGATGTCTTTTTAATGGGATCTGGTTTTGATGATGGCTCATTCATAATGCCTGCATAGTTCTTTCACAGTGCCTTTAATATATTTTGCTGACAGAAAACGTAGGTAGCTGTACATGTATTTTGCTTTCTGCTTGCTTTCACTAAGCCAGCATTATTCTGGAGTATAAAACTATTCTCCTTGTCTGTCACTGTGCCTAAGCCAGATGGAGCAGGCCATTAGTACTTGGTGCAGTACAGCTGTGCTGAGTTCCAGCTCATGGGTAGGTTTGGGAAGTTAACCTGTGTTACCCAGCTTGGAATGCTGATTATGTGAAGAATGGCAAGGCTGCCATTTGCACGAAAGGGTCAAACCAGTCTGGTGTCAGATATGGATGGTAAAACGTCATCTTAGTTAATTACTAGTCTAGCTACATTCTCTAGTTACTCATTAGGATTACTAATGATTGGGTGTTTACTCTTCTGGATGCCTAGGGCTTCTTCTGTCTTGAGTCTCAGGTAGCTTTCAGTCCTGGGAGGATTTCTTCAGCAAGAGAATCATACTGGCACCTGTTTTATGGCCAGTAATGTCTTACTCTCTAATGGAGAGATTCTCTAGCAATACTGAATGTAGTAATGCCTAGCTTTTTGGAAAGAGCAATTGCCTTGGATGCAGTTTGTGTCCTGACCAGTTGCTTATTTTGGCAAATTTTGACTCCTCTGAGTTCCTAATACACTTTTATTCATAGCAGCAAAATACTCACTCCCCTAAAGAGGGACAGTGTGTCACAAGTAAAGGTGAAAATGAGGAGCTGGGCAATAGAGTACAGACTCCCTCTTTGTTGATGCCAGGCCCTGAACTGCTTGTGAGCTCTGGTGTTGCACAGTTTTTGTTGTTGGAAAGCTGAGGCTTAGTATTTATGTAGAAGAGCAGCAACACCCTAAGCATGGCATATTAGTGTGCATCTTAGTGTGGTAATTGTGATAGATGCGTTTGTTATGCTGTACTCCATCTAGTTTAAGTGTCCCAGGCTAGATATTCTGTCTTTGTGCAAGTAAAAGATTAAATTACAGATCATTATGAAAAACGTCAAATTGTAAATTAAGATGACTTTCTTTCTGTGAAAAGACTTTTGTTTTCTACCTTCCTTTTCTCCTCTTTGCCAGCCCCCATCCTGACTCCAGATTCAAGGGTGTCCTGTAAGTTGGTGTTTGTGTTACTGTGTATGAAAGATGTGAATGACAGATATGGGCTTTTTCTTCCATGTGTGCTGAATTTTTAGAGAAAGTTGAATACAACAGGGTTCTTGTTTCAGAGTTGTTTACTAGACTAACTACTGCATGTTCAAAGGATATTCTCCATTTTCTACACATGAATAATAATTTTTAGAGAATGTTGTTGCCTAAACCCAGAAGAATAAGAAAGTACCTTGATGCGTGTGTTAGCAACTGGCAGTGAAGTTCAACAAAAATCTTTTTTACGCTCTTGTTGCTTTTCCGTTTCCAAAGTGTTGAAATTGTGGAGGTAGCTTCAGCGCTATCTTCAGCCTGCAGAGGTTAGCAGCTGGTTCTGTGGCTGCAGTCAGTGTAAGAGGGGCAGCTCCATGTTGCAAGCACTCTGCTGCACAGGGTTGAGATTTGACAAGAAGGCATGTTGAAATTTGAGGGATATGATGGGGAACGAGTGACTGCCTAAAACAAAATGTTAGATAAATATTTCTTACTAGAATGTAAGCATTACAAATAGTTGGTAAATGTCAAAATGGAAGTGGCTTTCATGTATTCAGTAACTGCCAAATATTAAGGTTTGTAGATACAAAATTTTAACATACCTTGAAATGAAAATTGATCAAATTGAATCTGTTCAATAGTCCTGTAGTGAGGAGTCTGTTGTTCAACTGTAGCTGTTTCTTCCGAGATCCTTTCAGGATCCCTTCACTATTCAGAGCATAAGAGTGGGGTTTTAGTGCACATTGTTCCTGCAGTTCAGCATTAGAAAAGGAAATATTTAAGTTGACTGATTTTAGTAGCTATTATTGCTCATCACTATTGCTGTAGATAATTGCTGAGCTTCTGGGTTTGATGGTTTTTCAAGTGAAGGTGTAAGAAGGAAAAGTCCTCTAAACATCAGGAGTTATTTAGAAATGTAATTTCTTGATGACCTTGTGACTTTACAAGCCTTTAGTGAACTTCAGCTATAGTTTCAGAATGTGGAAGTTTTGCCAAGGTCACTGGGAAGTGCAAAAACTTATGGGTTAGTAGTAAATCAATGTTGAGTGCATTTTTGTCATGCATGTTCCAGAAGTATAGGAATTCTTTATGAAGGATCCACCACCTTCTTATTTTACTCAACTGAATATTGTTATCTAATGTCTGTCTTTGAGGTCTGTGCAAGGTTGCATCCCAGAGTATGCTACTGACTGTGCTCATATATCTTTCTTTCAAGCTGGGGCTCCTTAGCAGAGTGACCGAATCAGTGAAGAACATTGTACCAGGATGGTTGCAGAAGTATTTCAATAAAAGGGAAGATAAATGTGTGGATATGAATGAGTCTGCAAGTGAGGAAGAGAATCCGGTAAACTATCACCACGATTATGCAAATGAAGATGCCATGGTAATTGATGGGAGAGTCACGCCTGAATCAGCAAGAATTAATTTAGAAGGTATGTGAAATATCATTTAGTATTCTGACCATCTGTATTTATTCACAGATTTTTAGTTTTGAATCTGCATTTCTAGGGGAGGCTGGAAGGAGCGTTTGGACAGAAAAAAGCAAACAACAAAAAACCCCGCAATACCCAAACCAAAATGACCAACCTGCCGAAAACCCCAACCCAAAATAACCCCACACATAGGAAAAACAAAGGAAAAAACCTCAGTAACTCAGTTTTTAGAACTGCCTGAGCTTAAAAGTTTAAACATACTGGAAGTTCACTTAGAACCCTTGGAAGTCATGAGTTAACTTCAGGTAGTCAAGTAGCCAAGTGCAAAATACTGCTAGCATTCATCTGCAAGTGTGTTGGGTTACACTTTCTTTTTAAAGAATCTGGGATGAAAGTTTATCTGATTTCTTAAGGTAGTAGAAACATTAATTTGTTTTGTTGTCCTCAAAACAAAAGATCAGATGCTAGAATGCCAGAGGAGAATTCCTTCATGTGTCCTGATTTTTTTTTTCTTTTCCTTTGGGCTTCTTCAATTAATTTATTAAATTTCCTTGTTAGTTTAGTGGAGATCTGGGGAACTTTGTTTATGACATTATTATTTTTAAAATATTTTGAATGTTGTGTGGCATTGCTAGCTTGGGATCTTTGAAAAGTACTTGGATCCTTGGCAAAGAAGTTTGAAACTCTTTTATCATATTAAAATTAATTTGTGCTTTATATCTGTGCTTCTCACTGTTTCTGTAGTACTCTGTGAATTTGCATATGCTCTCATTTGAGTTTCTCTTAAATTAGCAGTTTTGGGAACTCAGTCTTTAATTAGGTGAGAAATTTTGTCTGAGCACATGTACATAACCATCTGTGTGGACAGTCAACTGCTTCTGTTGTTGGCAGAATGAAAAGTAATGAGGAAATACCTTTCTCACCAATGTTATCTAATTGTAAATAAGGAGCTTTACTGCTCTCTGTGTAGCTGTAGCTTGAGCATAAGTTTGTATAAAGGAATAGAGAAGGTTTTCATGAATGAGTAACATGTGTTGGCTTTCCTGAAGAATTGTGTGAAAGTACCTTTCAGTGAGAACAGCTGCACAGCAAACTTTCTAGCTCCAAGAAATCAGGAGCAGATGGGACCCACTAGAACCTTCAGTAGCTTGTGTTGCAGTTTGTGGACGTTGTAGTTAATCTTTCTAGCTATAGTTCATAATATTTTTTTTTTATTGTTTCTTGTTTTTTTAATTTAGAAAGCCTGTTTCTTTGGCTCTGAGGTACCAGTGTGCAAGAGCCTGTGTTCCTTTGCTTGGCCAGCATTTGGTCTGATAACGCTTTCTTTTATCTCAAACAAGACAGTCCTAAAAATCTACCAGTGCTTTGGAGAATTAATTG
>VYZP01025779.1:0-20102 GCA_013400635.1 Hypocryptadius cinnamomeus
GTAAAGAGAACGGGGGAAAAAAGAGTTGAGAGGGAGATAAGAAAATATTCTCTCCGTTTGTCAAAACTGATAGAACAGATTTGCAGAAAGTATTGCTTTGTACTTTTGCTCCTAAACATCCACTTTCATAAAGCATAGCTTGAGCTACTGAAAGCAGGTGCTTTGAGAGTGATGATGGGTGGGTAGATGTTTGCCATTGTTGGGTTAGGAGAACTCCCACCTTTCTCTGCCATTTGTATTGGAAATGCAATGGTGCCCATAAAGTGTTTTTGTTCTTTGTAGCCTAAGTAAAATTCATGGTTTGTGAGATTGATAAAATTTAATTTCTGTTAAACAGGTTTGCTACTCACCAAGTGAGCACAGTACTTCTGCATTAAATATTTTCCTCTGTAAAACACGTCACAGCTGACTTCCACCCTGGAGTAGCATCAGTGTTCTGAGTGAGTCCTACTAAACCCCAGAAAGTCAGAAACAGGACTAAAATCAGCATCAGATGTTTCAATCTTTAACTTTTGCCACAGTGCAGTGTAGATGCTCTGAAGTGGGGCTGATGACTTTCAGAGATGCATCAGAGGGTTCACCAGGGCATTTTGATGGAAGAGGCAGTTTCTTTTCTTGGCAGAGCTGCTAGGAGACTTTATCAACTACTGTTTGTAGCTAAATACAAAGTTGCAAAGAGAAGCTGGCAGGCATCAGTAAGAAACAGTCATTTTTTGATACTGTAAGAAATAAATCCTGGAAATGCTAGTCTCTGCTTATCTTGGTATGGCAAAGTTTGTGGGGTTTTGTCTCCTGAATGCTCCTGGACAGCAAAACAAGTGTATTCACTAAGGCTGCAGTAAATGACAACAGTTATGAGCAATTATCTTGAAATCATTCTAAAGGCCATAGCTTTCAGAAAGACACCCTACTGCATTTCTTCAAAACAAAGAACCTCAGTAATTATTCATCTTTATTTTACCAGGTTTATTAAATGGTTCAGTGGCCTGATTCTGGCAGAACAAAGGGAATAGAATAGAAATGTAATTATATATTTGTGCTACAGGTTTGGCCATGCTTCTGCATTTCTAGAAAATTTAATGCCTGTTAAAATCATCCATCCTGATGCATATGCAAACAGCTGCAGCTGTCTTACTGTTCTGAAAGGTCCTACTTGTCATAGTACTGTCAAAATATTCCCAAAAAAAACCAAACAAAGTTTTGCTCTCCAGTCCTCTGCTGGTGTTCCATCGATTCTCAAACTGCTTGGCTATTATAGACCAATGGGTGTGACAACTATACTCTCTTTTAGAGCCATGTATAGTCAGTAAATGGCTTTTATAGAAATCAGTGGAAGCTAAAACTGTGCAAGTTCTGTCTCTGCTACAAAGGATTTTCTTTCTTGTGCACGGGAGAAATAGCACAGTGTTCAGTGTGCAGATCTGATTAACTGCATTGGCTGAGCCAAGCAGGCAGCTCTATTCACAGCCAAATCATTCACACAAGGCTTCTCAGAACTCAGCCAGGGTTTATGTGCACACATTCATTGATCTTTGATGGAAATCACAGTAAAGAATTCTTGTTAGATTAGTAAAGCAAAATCATTTTTTCTGGCTTTTGAAAATCAAAGTGAATAGACTACAGTAAGGATGACTTTGCAACCTACCAACTTAAAATGGTGAAAACTTACAAGTTTTTATAGAAACTCACTAATTTGGAGATATTTATACGACAGGAGACTTTAGGATAGGCGCTTGGTTTTTAAAATCTGCTTTTCTTCCTACATCTTCCAGACTTCACCCATTTTCCAGAGCCAAATTTGCTTCAGAGTCCTCTCTTTTTAATTTCCCTCAAGCAACCTAGAAGTAGAATATAATGTCTCCAGGATTTTTTGGGAAGATGGGGCAGGTTATTTTTTGGTTTTGGGGTTTTTTTTTTATTGTTGTTTTTGTTTGCTTGTTTGTTTTGTTTTGTTCTGTTTTGTTTGGGGTTCTGGTTGTCTTTTTTTCCCCCAGACTAACTCTGCCTTCTTCAAGAAATGTTTGGACATTGCTCTCAGGCGCATGCTGTGATTCTCAGGGGTGTCCAGTACAGGGATAAAATCTGGACTGTGATGATCCCTGTGGGTCACTTCCAGCTCAGGATATTCTGTAGTTCTATGGTTCTTATTTAGAAAAATACAAAAGAGTAGGAGAGGTTTGTTCACACTGTAAAATGTATCTGTTGGGTATTTTCTTCTTTCAAATACAATATTGTTAATATAATTCTGCCTAATTAATATCAGGGAGCAGAAGTTTATTTTGCTATTTTAGCATTCACTGGTTCCTATTGTTAACAATTAAATTCCTCAGGGCTCTGAGCAGACATTAATAAGTTAATTTGAGGAGGCAAACAGTCCCCAAGGTATTTGCCTCCACCCACCAGCTTTGGACAGAGAACTCCAGTGTAATATCATTAAAACAGAAAGAAAAAAATAAAGAAAGCCCTTCTTAGTGTGACATTCCTGCTGAAGCCCACGTGGTCCCTGCTCCTTGGCTGGCATGCTGACATGGGGGAGAGCACAGCCAGTCCTGGCAGGGCCTTCAGCAGCCACTCAGTTCATAACCTCCCCTTTCATCTCATTACTCTGGGCCAAGAACCAGAGAGAAGAAACTGTAAAGCATCATTTGAGCATGTCTGCAAGGGAATGGGGAATTCCAGGAGAGTATTTGTTTCTAGTGACAAATAAGGACTTTAGCCCATTTAGCATCTTTTGCTTTGCTTGATAGCTAATAGATAGAAAAGAGGTTAAAGATATCAAACTTCTCAACTCCTCCTTTCTTCCCTCCTAGACACGACACAGCACTTCATAAACAAGAGGAAAATTTGCAAAGTATCCTAAGCTTTATCTTTAGCTCAGCTGTTTCTTCTGAGTGTCTCAGGGTTAAAAACGTTTCTTTTACTTATATCTCAAGAGCTAAGGAAGCTCTCTTCAGCTCCACTTTGTTTCACATTATAACAAAGTAAATAAAGCAGGAATAACTTGTGTCTCTGAACCAAGTTTGCCTGCCTTTGCTAATTGTGGATGCAGATTTCTCTTCAAACAGGATCCTTTCTTCCCAAGTGCATGCTCCAAGGAGGTAAGAAATTACTTTTGTTACAATCTTATTTCTGTTTGTCCTGGTATTTAACTGCAGAAGTGCCAAGGCTGGGGCTCTAGAATATGTGGATTGTTCCATGTCTAGAAAAGAGCTTCCTTTCTTTTCAGGGTTCTCCAGTTGTTGTCTTCTTTATGGCTCCTCCAGCTGGAACTGAAGAGTTGAATATGGAGCTTTATTTCACATTTTGCAAAATGTTCTGGGCTTCCTTTTCCTGAAACTTGGTGCAGCTCCCTAATTAACTGTTTCCAAAAATCGAAAAAACTATAAATCTTTATCCCAGCAGGAACTGCACTAATGTTCTCAGTGATGAAAGGCAAACAAGATAGTGTGTCACAGCAGCATGCCTCTTTCTACAGAGACAGATATTTCACCAGCTTATTAATAGTAAAGTTTTATGGAGCAAGTATAAACATATTTGTCCAGAAAAAAGAAATTGTGTCTTTTATTTTTTAACTTAAATATTATATATTACTTTAAAAATGTTGACAGGTCAAAATCAGTGATGGTGTCCTTCATCCAAAGAAATTCTTGTCACAGAACATGATGATTTGACTTAGTTCACAAAGACAGAACTTTAAAATCAAAATTTGAATTTGATCCCACTGTCAAGCACAGATCTAAATGCTTTCTGTTCTCACTGTTGCAGGAAAAAAAAAATACTGTGACTCTTTCTATCTTTTTTTGACTTCAGGCAACCCTGGAAATGATGGAAATTTCCCTTTGCCCCTTTAGTGCATGCATGAAGACCGACTGTTTGGAAAGCCATAATGCCAATGGAATTCCCCATGGAGCAGATGCACAATCCTTCCATTTTATGGTGGTGACACCTGAGGCACCTGGCGTGTGCAGCTGTCCAGCCTGCACCTGGGTGGTGGCCTCAGACCAAAGGGTGTGCTATGGTCACTGTAGCCTGAGTCAAGCAACCAGAGCTTGACATCTTTAAAAGTTATGACAGGATGGTTCCCTATGCATATAAGTACTTCAGGAAAATGTGTAGTGGTTCTCCCTCTTCGTGCCAGCAAGGAAATCTGTTTTATCACTCATTTCTGTTATGTCAGCAGTTATCTCAGAGGTGAGTCTGCATAACTTGCATTAAATACCGTCTAGCTGGTTAGAACCTAGAATTGCTTTTGGAAAAGCCTTCTTTAGGTTTCTTGATAAAGTAAGGATTAAATGGGAAGTGCTTTCGTTTGGTTTGGCCTTTTTTTGGTTTGGATTTTTTTTGCCTTTTTTTTGGGGGGGGGTGTGTTGTTCATAAATTCTAGTTTTATCACCCAGAGTACATTCATATGGGTTTCAGGACATATCTAGCTTTAGCTTACTGGCTTTAACTCTGCCCTTTTGCATTCAATTGGAATTGAATACATGGATTAAGAAGTAAAAATCCTTACCTTAAAACCGGCTTAAGGCCAAGGAATGAAGATCCCCAATTCTGCTGGTTACCCCTGACACACTTGCTTGCCTTTATACATTTCAACTATTTAAGATTAAAATCCGAACAGATAAGAAGCAGCAGTAGCTCACTATTTGTAGATTAGAAGCTTGATTTTCAAACTGCAGATATATAAGTTGTAACCTGCAAAATGGTTAAGAAAAGCACATTCTATAGATGGCTTCTAAGCCTCTAAACAGTTACAAATTCCCTGAACCAATTCCGATAACAAAAATAATTTCCTGTTAGTGATGTCCACTAACCGCATTTCACCTTGGCTTCTAACTGCAGACTGCAGTAAAAAAACCATCTTTTTAATAAATTCCAATTAACCAAAGGCAAACAAAAGTATAATTTAGTGTATTCTCAAACTGTCTCCATTTATGCGTCACAGATGCTGTTACACAGCAAGCTACATGTCAACAATTTTTCTCCAGTATTACTTTTGAGAAATAATAAAAGATATTAATAGAAACTTGTTGGGGCAAAGATATTGGGCTGAGTGTAATAGGAAATGACCAGAGCTATTTTTTGTTCAACTTTTGTAGCAAGAAGTTGCTTTTCTAACAAATACACTAAGCTTATGCACAAATGTATAGCAGATAGAAGAATGATCATCCAGATCACAGATATTAGAGCTTGTAAATGCTGTAATCTAGCATTGAAGACATTGGGGGGTTTTTTCAGTTCCTGTTTCATGCTGAAATGAGAATTCAACATTGCTTTCGTTTTCATAGGTAAATTCGCTTCTTCAGAGCTCATCTGGTTTGGAAATACTGGTTGCTAATATTCAGTTGAATGTGCAGGTGTCCATGAACGCTGTACATGCACATCCACCTAAACACTGGGCTGTGTTTGGAAGGAGGTTTTGGTGTAACATGCATTTCATGATTGCAACTCAGAAATGCTACTTCATCCTGACTTAACAAAGCAAGGCTCTGAGCCCTGGTGTTTACACAGCAGTGCAGAGGAGTGCTTTGTTAAAATGCCTAAGTAGGAAAGTACAATGTATTTCTCTGGGCTGTCCCAATAGTCTGGGCAGTCTGCTCAAGTAGGAGGCAGAGTCTCTGAAACACACTGTAGTAATTATTTCTTTCAACAGCACCAAGAATATATACCATTATCAGTATTTCCCCTTTCCTGAAAACTGGTTCCAGGATACTTAAAGCTACACTTTCAGAATTTTAAATTATATTGTATTTAAATTATATTATAGGTGATCAGCACCTTTTGTTGGTGATAGAGGAGGAGGTTTCTGAGCACTATTGGGGAATCTGAATAAGAGTTATCTGTTCTAAGACACAAAATTCCTTTTTCTATCTGTTGTTTATGCATATTTCTTCAGCTTCTGAAGCATAAACTTGGTGCAAGTTGGTTTACTGAGAACTTACCTTAAACATGTGGCTAATTAAGGCTATTCTGTGCAATTTCAATTCTCCTGCCTTTATGGTAGTTATGATGAAAAATAAGGGATTATCCAGAAATTGGGTTCCTGTTGCGATCTACTTGGCTAAGGCCAGAAAACCAAGATATTATAGACTTCTTCAGTCAATGAAAAATCAAGTGATTAAAATTCATTTAGGGAAAAACACAGAAACAAATTTGCAAGGCAGGAAACCTAAACATGGCTGTGGTTAGACAGGATAAAAATATGGTTTGGGGACGTTCCATGCTGAATCAAAAATGCTATGGCCACATGATGCAAAGCCCCAGTCTGGTGTGAAAGTGTTCTGCTCATTTAAATTTATTTAGGAATTGTGATGGGCTTATTTCATAGTGGCTAGCAATGCCAAACTTTCTATTTTCTGCCATTAGCAAAAGCTCTGCATTGAGTATTCTATTCAACTTTATAGAACTGGCTCTAAATTTCTGTCAATTTTTAGAGAATAATGTATTTTTATGTTTCTTAAGCTCTTTAGATAGAACTGTGTGGTAAGAATATAATTCTCTGTGAAATGTTACAGTTTCAGCCTCTAAGCTATATAACATTCTGTTAAATTCCTTAAAGCCAAGGAATTCCTTAAAGGCTCAGTGGAATGATTTCTGACTTAAGGCTCTATGAAAAGTAACAGAATATGGCATAGCAGCTTTAGAGGAATAAACTCCTCCAGGTTTGCTTCACATGAGAGTTTTGTGCTCTTAGACTTCTTTGGCTGTAATTGATTTTTTTTTTAACTTTTGGAAAAAATAAACAAAAACAACACCAAAATATCTGTTATAACAATAAATTATCTCCACATGCCTGATATGAAGATGAAGTTCTCCAATCTGTATATAAATAGTGTGCCAGATTTCTATAATGCCTGCTTAAGTCATGTTGATATAATTCTATTTGCTCCATTGGACCCTGTAGTTGCATTCAGTTCTGGTGCAATGCCAGCGAAATGGACTCTTGGGGTTAATTTGGACAAAATAGTTTGACCTTAAAGAGATTTCTAGAGAATAGCATTTCACCTTCACTATCTGCCTTGGGAAAGAGTGCTTGAGTTTTAAATGACATTTTGAAATTGGTCCTTTTGCTCACCCCCTTATTATCTAAGTAATTGCTGCATATGATAAATTGATTGATAGTCACTGGGTTTAATCTACATGACACTTCATGAGACTTTGAAGAAATTGAGTGTTATTTAAATATAGAAAGCTTCTTTCTATATTTCTATTTCTTTAGGGTAGCTTTTAGTGTTTATCTGAAGTGCTATTTCAGGGGTGAATGATTTCTCCTTCTAACTTGCTTTGGTGCTGACATTTATATCAATATGTTTGTTACTGAGCAGTCACGTCTCTGACTGTGAAAGCTTTGTTGTCAACAACTTGCTGCTCTCAGAGAGATCCAATTTGTTTCCATTACAGATGAAGGCACAGCCAAACAGGAATTTGGTTTTCTGTTTGCATGCGCTGCGTGGGTGCAGGAGTGACAAAGTCTGAAAGAAAATGTAAGGACTTAGCTGCAAGCAGTGACAGACAGAACTTTTTCCTGTGTGTGTGTGTGTAGCCTCTGTTTCCTGAGCTTCTAGGGATGGAGCATCACTGTGGTTTTCATGATTGTTTGACCCTTACAGTACTCCCAATCTGTAAGACTGAGAAAATGAACACATGCAACAATTGTCTTGTGTCTGACCTGAAGTGAATCACTGGTCCCTGCTTATCTCAAGAATGGATTTTATAGATGTTATTTGATTTTAAGAAATTGTAAAAGCAGGAAAAGAAGTAACTGAGAAGTGTTGAAAGACAGTCAAACATACTCTAATGATTTTCTGAACCTTGTAATACAACATCTGTAGATCTCAGAATTTTAAATATGTGGGTCTAACAGCAAAAATTAATATTCTTCTTTGCCCTTATTAAGCATAGTGATTAGCAGGAAAAGTTACTGAGGAAATTTGAGAGTGTTGACATATCAATTTCAGGTAGTCAGTGTGAATTCCAGTTTTTCAGAGTTAATTTTTGAGTATTACTTTCAAAGCACTTAAAACCAAGTATATTTGGTTATGATATTTTTCTTTCTTGATTAGTGGAGTTCAAAATCTCTGTAGTTCATCCCCTCAAATTCGCAGGCTAACAAACACATTCATTGCCATGAAATTGAGCTGGGACTTGAAAGAAAAGGCAAAACAGTGAGTTGTGCTCCTTTGAGAGTCACCCTTCCAAATGATATCATGCTTAAAATCACATCTTGATGCTGAAACCCACTCCAAAAACTTAGAATCCAAATGTTTCAAATCTCAGATTTTCACTAGGCTTTGCTTTCCTTCAGGGAGTATCTCCCTTGATTGTAGAATCCCCCACACATAAAACATGGTTACTGCTTTTCAAATGCCACTGATTCAGGAACCATATGCATAGGATACACATTATCATACATCCACATACAAAATTGTAAATTTAGTCTGCCAGGACTGTGTCTCTAACCTGTTCTTGCTGACTTTCATTGCACCTCTGATTCCCCCACACACTTCTTTTTGCTCAATCTCTGCTGAGGTCCATGGTTTCAGTGCTATGAAGATTTTTTCCTTACATTTGACAAGTCTCCTAAAAGGTCATTACTATAACAGGACACAAGAACCTGGTCTGTTGGACTTTTTCCAAAACTTTGCTTTACTTGAACAAATCATTTGTTCACTTTTCAGCTTCCTCTAAAATGAGGATAACATTTGTTAACATTGCAGAGAATGTCAGAAGAATTTAAGCTCTACATGAGCTGTTTCTACAAAGAAACTCACAGCACACAGAAATTGTATTTTAATGCTAGAAGCTGCCTTTGTCCAGATTTTAGCACAATATGATTCTTTAATTGATCTATAGTAGTGCAATTTTTTGGATGGAATAGAGATAGTTGAATGAAAATGGTTTTAGAAAGATGAAAGCTACCTTTGCTGCAAGCAAGTACCCATTAAAAGGGGAAAACCAGTAACAAAGGCAAACCCAGAAGTGAATGGATTATTTGCTTTTATTTTAATTAGTTTTTGAAAGACACTTTCTGTTGGAGGTTGGATTTTTTCCCCCCTAGGTGGGTTTGTTGGTTTTGGTTTTTTTTTTTTCATTAAAATGTGAAGTAACTCTCCCTACTTTCTTCAACTGCTGTTTTAAAAGTATTGGATGAACATTTACTTCTCTCTGCTCCTTCAGGCACAAATTGTGTCTTGTCAAACCAGGCATTTGCAGAGAGTCTTGGAGAATTGTTTCTCAGGCCAAGTTACTGTTTGTGCTCTTCTATGTTTGCAGAATGAAAAGATAATGTTTGACAGCATTGGCAACTCTGTCACAGGGATGATGAATTCTCCTCAGCAGCCATCAGTGAAAATTGATGTAAATCAACTCCTTGAAGGAGGCAGGGCAGTTAATTTCAGGAAGTGCAAAGTTAAATGAAAGCAAACAATCTTTATTTAAGCAATGATTTAAATTGGCTTATTGGCAAAGGATTTATAGCTGAAGATATCTGTATCACAGTTGCTGTTATTAAAAAAAACAACATATGCTGGCTTTTGTGTATATAAAAGCTCATTTGAATCAAAAAGAAAAATTAAGCAGGAATCTATAATCTCTCTTTAGAAAGTTTCCAAATTGCAGGAAGGTTCAGAGCTGGGTTTTAGCCAGGACAACTTGACAGGATATTTTCAGAATTTTTAAGCTTACAAATTATATTAGTAGCTGTGTTCAACTTTAAGTGGATCAGAAAGCAAACTGCCTTTAACAAAGCACTGGTTTGAAATTTCACATCCTTGGCTTCTCTTCTTGTTCTTTAACCTGTAGTCTGGCTGTTGCTTTCTCTGGGAAGTTCAGTTTTATTCTGACCTCAAATTCCTGGTAGTTCTCTAGAGTTTGTACATAGCTTGTTAATACACTCAATCTCTGTGTGTACACAGCAGTACCCCAGTTTTGGTTTTGGTGGGAGTTACAGTCCGATCTTGATCCCTGAGGGGTCCATAAATATGGTTTATTTTCATGTCTGTGACAGTGTTGGGGTTTTCCTCCTATATCATTCTGTGGAATCCCAATAAAATGATATCCCACACTTCTCAGATTCTGCAGTGAGCAAAATTTGTAGGCCATGCCTAAAGTTCTGTCATGAGTTTATACCAAAACAAGTTTTATTTCGAGAATATTGTAATTCTTTCTGTATATCAGAGATATGAAGCTTTAAGCTACATGGGTTTAGAGTTCTGAGATGGGATTAATTTTTTAATAATTTGGTCCTTGATATCCATTTTCTTTTTAGAAACTGTGGTTCATTATGTTTGCCTTAAATTGCTTCCTGCATTAGTTTTAATCTGCTACTAATATTGGATGTTTAAATTTAAAATCTGCCGACTTTCAACTATAGTCAAAACTAGATATGTTTTTAAGATTTGGGCAATTTATAGAGCAGGTAATTACATTTAACATTTTAAAGTTCTTTTAGGTTATGTTGTGGAAGGGGTTATACTTTCAATGTGCATGCTAACAAGCAACTTCAATGATTCATAATTGATAATAAACCTACTGTAGTCTACTCAGTATTTCTACCATGGATCTGTTTGTGTGCTGGGAATATCCAAACCAAACCTTTGTTCATAGCTCCTTTTTCCCCACCAATGATGATGAGCAGAGTGATGCTGCCTCTTATCCTGCTTGCTTGAGTCCTCTATATTTAATTTGCAAAACACTGCCAAGGGAAGCTAAAGACTGTTTAGAGAACTGGGGTAGGTCTATTTGTTTCCGTCTACTAATTTGTTCTGTCCTGTTTGTTTTCTTTATTCTTCCTGTATATTTGGCAGGGAGCAGACATGAATTTGACTGTGCTCTGTTGAACAGCCGCCACTGCCTCAAGCTGTTTCAGTAACACCTTGCCAAAACACTTTTTCTTTCCAGTTTTGTCTCCTTGAAAAAGGGATTGGGATTGGGGCAGAGATTGCCACCTGACAGTTACTTTGGGACTAACTGGGTTGATATCAGAAGGTGAAATAATTTCATCATCCTGAAGTGGGGCAGAAGACATTGAGAAATCAATACACAAAAAATCATGCAAACATACATTGTCTCGAGAAAAATGGTTTTGCTTTGTAATACTGCTGTCTCACCAGCATATCTTTTAATTGTAAAGTGATGCTTGAAACAGAAACTTATTGAAATTAGATCCATGTCCTAATATGCCATCTGTATTTGATTTAGTAATTGTACTGTGCTTAGAAATTTATCACAACTGATTTTATTACTACCTGTTGCTACCTGAAGAGTTCTCAAAAGTTTTCAAAAAATCAGAAAATACCCCTTCTACCCATTGTAGCTGGAATCCTTCCATATGTTGGAAAGTTTATAACAATAAGTATATAACTATTTACTTTACCACCCATCAATGTCTTCCACTTGTTTTAAAATCATCTGCTTGAATATTATCATCCTGCTCCATAGACCTCAATATCCTGGTTTACAGGGACAGATAATTTGTTTCATATAGGTTAAGATTCAGGAGGTTTACAAATGCAATAGAAAATTTACAGTTACTTGAAACTATAAAATAATATATTTTATACTATGGAGTTTCTGAATCCTATTCCCCCACCCTAAGCTGCAAAGGGAGAGCTGTGTCCAAAGCATGTTTGCTATGAGCCCATGAGAGCCTCATTCCTCCTGCTGTGGAATTTTTAATGTGCTGTCTAATGTGGAAGACAGTTTAATGAGAATTCTGATCATTAATTCAGACTTAAACACTGAAAATGAACAACTGGTAACTAAGTGAATGCGATGTGATGACTAATTAGTTGGTGTAACAAATAGCCAAAATGTAGTTAATTATTTAAGCAAATATTTGATTTGTTTGAGAAAATGTTTTGTAATACAAGCAACAAAACTTTGCTCTATTATTTTTAATTGCAATTTCAGCTTACTCAGGAATGACTTGCAGTGTTCCTAAGAAGGTAGGCTTCAAGGTCAGACCTAATCAAAAGGCAGATAAAGTCTATCATTACATGTTTGGCTATACAGATAAAAAAAGCCAACTTTTTTTGTCTCCGTTACTATTCAGTTGTTCTCAAATTTACAGTTTATTCCCTGTGCACAGCATGGAGTTGCAAGTCATTACGAGAATTCAGTCTTTCCTTGAAACATACCATCACAGATTTATTTAAAAGTTTAATCATATTCCCTCTTTTATCCCAGTTTCCATAATTTTATCTTATACAGTAAAAAATGCGCTAATGAAGTAATGATTAACACTCCACTTCTTAGCAAGCAGTATTTTAATGGTAGCCATTGTGCATAACAGAGAGTGTTGTTGGAAATCCTTTGCTGGCTGATTGCGAAGAGCATTTGATTAGAAATGCAGCCCTGGAGCAGGAGGTGCTCCCAGCTGCCTCTGCTGGCAGCTCTGCCCAGGGCAGTTTGGGGACCTGAGTGTCCCCTGGGAGCAGGCTGGGTGAGAGGTGCTGCTGCTGGGGCAGAGCTGATCCTCCACGGGGAGGCTGGGGCCTCAGCACTCCTCCTCCCTTCAGCTCTGGGTTAATTATGGATACTGAGGTGCTCCTCTGCTAAGCAAGACCTGTAATGGGAGTGGAATTAAGCCACTCAGAAAAAAAAATTCTGATTCATTTTCCTCCACTGAAACAACCATGTGAGTCTAGGGAGGAAAATAAAACTGCAGTGATAGATTACATTTTGCCTTCAGTGAAATCATATTCCTTCTGTCTCAAGGTAAAAACAGTTAGGGATATACTAGGTTCTCTTGTAATAAACATTCACAGTGTTTTGCTGAAAGAAAATAATTGGAAACTGTTTTCCTAGGGACTTCTATGCATAGAGTAAATGAAGTCTCAGCTTCTTGTATGGAACAGTCCTTTGGAGGATTCATAATATTGTTGGGTTTTTGTTTGTGTCTTTTGTTTGCTTTTTTTTTTTTTTTTCCCCAGTGTTTCTAGAGCACAGAATAACAAGCCAAGTATGGCATGGATTCCATGTGTATGTCAGAGTACACCTGAATAGCCCAGAACTTTTTCTTACAACTGGAGAATCTGGTGCAACTCTAAAAGGCAAATCCCAGCTCCTAATGTGATTGGGTTCCTCACATTTAGAGAGAGGAAATTTTCAAGTGAATACAAAATAGGATCAGGGATCTAGGCAGTAAGAACCCTGTTCTTTGACATCCCTGTGATAGCAGGGATGTCAAAACAGATAATAGCATGCATTTTTTTATCTATATGCTCAAGAAGAAAACTGTCTGGTGGCAAAGCATTTTTGGTTAATAATGAAAGTGTAGAGATTTTCACATCTCTTGCAGGAAAAGAAATAATTCAGAAATGAAACAGATAAATTATGGGAGACAGGAAATCCTGTCCACTTCTGTTCACTCTTGCCCACCAGAAAGCTCTCTGGGAAAGGTTCAGCTAACAGTGAGGTAAAAAACAGGTCATACAACCAGAGAACAAGTTGTACGGCAAGCATGAGGTCACCTCGTGTGTGAGGCAGGGATTGGCTGGCGAAACACATGGACACTACGTGATCAGAAAAGTGGTTGGGTAAAAGGATACATGAGCAGTGGCACCGTGGTGCAGGCAGCCAACGTGTGCTTGTTTTGGGTGAGTTTAGAACATAAAAAGGTTTCCACAGCCGCGGGGAATTCGCAAACCTGCCCTGCCCGGCCGGGAGCCAGCAGCGCCCCTGCTGGCCGTGCCCAGAACTGCACCAAAGGGGAAATGGCGTAAAGAGCAGGAAGAGACTTTTTATTGAGATCTCTGTTCATTGAGCTTTCTGTTTATTGAGATCTCTGTTTATTGAGCTTTCTGTTTATTGAGATCTCTGTTTATTGTTTTCTGTTCTCATTTGTTATTTCTACCGTTGTTGTTTGTCTTGTTATACACACACACACTAGCAAAAAATTGTTATTCTTTTTCTCATATCTTTGCCTGAAAGCCCCTTAATTTCAAAGTTATAACAAGTCGGTGGGAGGTGGTCATACTCTTCATTCCAAGGGAGGTTCCTGCCTTCCTTTGGTTGACACCTGTCTTTCAAACCAAGACAAATAAAAATTCTCAGAAGGGACAAGTTTTGAGCATAGGAAAATGAAGGATTCTAAAGGGTAATAATTGGACCAATTGGACTTGTCTCATTTTGTACTTTTCAAAACAGAGAGATGAAAAAAAACCCCAGTACTTCCTACCCACTGGGGTTTGTGCTTGAGTAATATTGTTGTCTATTATAAAACGTCTTTTTGTGAAATTGATTATTCTTTGAGAATCAGAAGTAATAGCATGGCTTTGCTTTTCTTGTTACACCACTTGCTGCACGTTTTCAAGTGTGTGCTAATACCAGAGTATTTCAAGCACATCTTCTTTAAAACTATTCAGCAAACTTGGAAGTCTACCTTAAAAACTTCTAACTGATTTAAGGTGTAAGTGATGTATCTATGCTCTACCTGCCATGAATAATTTAACAACTGAAGTATTCCAGCTCCCAAAAATCATAACTTGAAACAGTTGTTGAGTAATCCATTCAGCCTGGCTGTATCTCTTTTCCCTGGCCCTATGTATATTTATAGCTGAACGCATCCACATTAATACTGCCCTTAGTCACCAGTCCTTTGTGCCCTTACAGTTAATTTCTGTATGTAGAATATAAATAGGTGTTCTATATAAATAAACTCCCAAAAGGGAACCAGATGCTGAACTTTATAGCTGAGTAAACAGAAGCACTGAAAGGTGATGTGCTATAATATGCTTGGCATCTGTGAGTCAGCATTAAGATGTGCTCCAAATACTATTGCAAACACTGACAGTTTCTGTATATAAAGAACTCAATGTGCTTTCATTAGCGCTGCTGGAAATTGCTCCCAAGGGTTGTGGTTCTCACTCAATTCAGATCACTTATGTAATTTCAGACTATGAACTGTTCCAGGCAACTGCAAAGTTCACTGATTTTTGCACTGCTTGATGAACTTTCCATGTAAAGGTTTCCCAGCACTGGGTTTAGAGTTAATACTTCAAGTTCAGTAGTCTCAAGGAACTCCCAAAATGTTAGAACAGAAAATGCTACTCATGAGATGCCCCCTGCCCTGCTTAATGATCTGAGTGAAAAAGCAGAGACAGAAGCAGAGGCAGTCTGTTGGGTCAGGGCCCTGATTCACCCTAACACTCGTATTCATTAATCTTCTGTTTACAGTGTTGAAAAAGTACGTGCTGCCTGTGAAGTGAGGTAGCTTCACAGACAAGCTGGATATGTGATTCCTGGCCTGTCAGTGGAATGTAAATGCACTTCCAGTGTGGGAATGTATGAAGCCCCAGTGATTAGAGAGTGACTGGATGTACAGCAGGGACTGCCTGCAAGTGCTGATCACCTTCACTAATGAGCTTTTTCTCGCCTGGGGTAAAACTCACCAGGTGAGTTTTACAGAGAGCTCATCCATCCTGGGCTGAATTCTGTATTTTAGGGAAACTTTCACCAAAGTTCTGTCATTTTAACATAGTTTGTAGGCCAGATGAGTAGAGGCATAAGAAAAGAATAAATTTATTTCTTCTAAGGGGACAAGCTCAAATGCTAGTGAGGATTCAAGCAGCATTTCACCCTTGTGGACACTGGGAGAGCCCTGGGCAGAGCTGTGCTGCTGACTTGCACAGGACAGGTGCTTTGGAAAAGCTGGATAATTATGGTGGATAATTATGTGGGTGTGATAGTGAGGCACTGGTTTGGTTCTCAGTGTTCTTATTCTGACAGCAAACTCTTGAGCCTCACCTTCTGTCAACGGGCTAAAATTGTGTAGCCAAAGACCACAGGCACGATCAAGTTTGTAGGAATTTGACTTGCCCTGAGTTTTTGCTTTGTAGTTTTTGCTTTTCATTGAAGTTCAAACTGCATACTAGTTGTAACACCTCCATAGGAAATATCCAAGGGTTATTTTTCTGTTTTTCTAACCAAAGCCATTAGTCTGTAAATTTTCATCATGGCTTTGCATTTCCTCTCTCTGGTTACAGCCAAGTACATAGGGCTTTACTAATCTCTTTGCAGGGATAAAATGTCCTCTGTTTTTTCCTTGGTGCAGGTTTCCAAGCTGCATATTTGGCTTCACTTTGGGGTTTGGATTGACCCAAAAAATCAAAGCAAAAATGTGTAATTTACCACAATCATTTTGACTTGTAGCCAGTGTTTAATAAGTTGGGAATTTCCACGGATGCAGAAGGGATATAGCTTCCCAAATCTCATTGACATTCAGAGGGTTTTGGACACACTTCAAGCTTCTTCTACAATCCTATGCTGAAATGTCCCAGCTCTGCTTTCCTTTCTAAATATGCATTTCTCAGATCATTTATTTTAATTGACAAATTCTCCATATTTAAAACTTGCACCTCCCTGGAAGATATTAACTTTGGTAACTCTGAGTAGTGTTGACAGCCCAATATAATTACACATGATAGCAAATGACTACTTGTGTCAATACAAGTTACCAAGTAGGTGATTTTCAGATTACTCCCATTCCTTCCAAAAATAAGGGAAAAAGATGGGCCTTAGAAATCTGACTAGAAAAATCTTAGTTTCTGAAAAAATCATCAATTTTTCTTCATGATGCAGCTAATTAGTGTTCTACACCAAAGACAAGTTTCTGTCTTCCTAAGAAACTTTAAGAACATACTTAAGCCTTTTACAAAATATTATGGAATTGTCAGCATTTTCAATGGAAGAGTAGAAAGCAAAATACTTTAAAGCTTAGCAAATTTTACATATTTAACTGTCAGTGTTATTAGATCCAGCCCTTCTTCCACTATTTTGGGAATGGAAGAGCAATGACTGCTTATAATAGTTAGTAATGGTCATTAGTTAATTGATAATTACAAGTTCTCTGACTCTTCAGTGTTTCCTTGACTTTGTAGATCCTGATTGCTGAAGCAGCACTCTACAGTGACAAGAGTCAAGTGTTGTACTTTAATAATTTCTATTAATCTGTGTAATTTTGTGAACAAAATCAATGACTCTATCCCTTGTTTAAATATTTAATGAATTTCAGATAGGGGTATATTAACTTTGTATGATCATGCTTTTGCCTTATAAAAGCAACTTCTGCCAAGTGCCTGGACAAGTGTCTGTGGGAAGACAAGGATAAATAGCAAAACCTGAACCAAATGGGATTTTCTGTGTTCTTACTTTGTTTCTGTGCTGTGGAACTCAGTCCTAGATGTAGCAAACCTCAGAATGAAATCAAAGTGGGTGTTTTCTCAGCACCATCTTTAGTCCTGGAGTGGTGACCAGGAGGGAGAGAGCCTGAACCTCCTTTGCTCCTGATCTAGAGCTTTCAGAGAAGGAGAATGGATAACAGGTAGTGCAAGTGATAAGTGATCTATGAGGAAGAAAATCAGGAATTACTTAAATCACGATTTTTGCTGTAGTTCTTAGTGCCACTGGGGTTGGTTTGTGCCTGGGGACATGCAAAAAATTTGCTGTGAGGTTTTCACAGGTTTGTAGGCATTAATTTTTTTAAAAAACCAAGTGAGAATACAAAATCCAATTCAGTTATTGTGTTTGCCTTGGCAATGGCCATCAATAAACTCATGATGCCACGTTTTCAAAAATGGCAGAACAGGAAAGGAAGATCTCAAATAGCAACAACTGAAATCCCATCCATAAATCCTGCAGTGAGCTGCATGTTTTTATAAAGCACCTGTGCAGGTAGTAAACACCAAAGCGAGTGTCTTTGTGACAATGTGGGAAAATAATTGAAGAAAATGTCTGTTTTCAGATGAAGAGTTTCCATTTTGAACACTGGCAGTCAGGGTTATAGTTTCATTGCTACCCAAGTATGAACAGAAACAAAGTGCACATGTCAGGAATAGTAAAATATCTTGAACTTCTCAGAAGACTTTTGTTTTTAATTTTAACTAAAGAAACTTCAAAAATGCTTTTACAATCCTAAACTTAGATATGGCTGAGACTGGGAATTGCAGTTGCCCCTTCTGTAACCTTTGGTGTTCTCCCCAGTATTCTTTTTTTTTTTTTTTCAAATGTACTCTATTTTATGAACTCATCATTTTTCCTGTACTAATGCATTTTCCTTATCTTCTAATTAAGCACTGCTTCCAGCACACTTATGATAGCACACTCACATCTGCTCTGACTTCTCATCATCATTCCAGTGTGGGACTTCTGCAGTTGGCACAGGTGAGGCTGTGACCCTGCTGAAGCTGTCTGCTGCTGCCTTTTGCTGTCTTTCACAAGTCTGGCAGTTTCCAGTTCAGCTCAGGAAGAAATCCAAGCATACAGCTGCTAGCAAATCTNNNNAAGAAATCCAAGCATATAGCTGCTAGCAAATCTTCTTAATTGATTTTGAGAGGGGCTTGAACAGGTAGATAGCACCAAAAATCCTCAAATCCCTTCAGTTTTCAAAACTTGCATTAGAACCATTCCTTAAGATTTCAGTTCTACATGAAGTACAAGAGCAGTTTGCAGCTTTTGATGTCATATGTCCTCCCTTGCAATCACTCACTTCCCTTTCTCCTCTGAGGTGATAGAACTACAATATGATGTTAATATTATATTGTTCAGTTCTCAGTAAGTGCTAGGATCATTAACAACACTTGATACACTGTGTGTTTAGCAATTACACAAATGCCATGCTGATGTTCTCATCTCCCATCCTCATCACTGAGTTACTAACACCAAAGAATATGTGCAAGTCTTCACTCATTTCTAGAAATTGCTAGAGAAGGATTATTAATTTCTCAGATTTCTGACTGTGAAGCAAATGTAGCTTGAGGCTTAATGTGCTGACAGTGTTTCCCCATTTTTAAAGGTAGTCTAGCTGTCATGGTTGTAGTGCAAGAAACCAGTCCACCAAGCTTAATGAGAGTTTCAAGAATGAAAAAAGTTGAAGTCCTTTGAAGAGATTATCAATAAGAAATTGGTTTAAAAAGAAAGTGAAAACATCTTGCTATTCTCCGGTCTAATGTTATTTTGTCTATGTGGTGGACCTTGTTAGGCTGGTTGAACTGGATTATTTATTTCCAAGTCACAGAAACATTTTCAGAAGAGGAAGATGTTTAAACTTTCACTGTGCTACATGCCATAGATATCCTTTTCTCTCTCTTTACTCCCTTCAACCTCATTATAGTCTTTGTGGCTTCATCTCTTCTGTTCTCCTTCATCCCTGTTTGGCTCTAGGTAAAGGTTCCCTGTGATGCCTCTGGGGTTTTTCAAATGCTGCTGTATTTCCCCTCCTTTCTCTCCTCTCATGTGCTCAGCAATCAGGCAAGTGCTCCAAGGGGACAGCAGGAAACCTCTGCTTGAAAAAGCAGCAGCAGTGGAGCAGTTGGGGTGGTTGAACACAGCTGGTCTTGAAAGGGAACCACCACGAAAGATCTGGCTGGGACTTGGAAAATTTGAAAAGAAATAGCTCTGTGCTTCATACATAAGTGGCCAAGGCCTGAAGGGGGACTCATGACAAAATGTGAGAAAGGAGCAATCCGAAGGTGTTTCTTTTATAATGGTTTCAAAAACTAGTAAGCTGAAAATGTTTCTTGTTAAAATCTCATTTAATATTTCTTGCCTTCAAGTAATCTCATTTAGATTAGCCTGACTCCTGCTATCTGACTCTGTTTCCTATGCTGGGAAGAGGGAAGAGCTCTTTTCCTGCTCACAGCTCTCCTGTGTGTGTCAGTGAACTCATGGCACTAACACAGGCTTGGCCAGCACATCTTCCTGTCAGTGTTTGCACAAATGGATTTGTGAAGCAAATGGCTTCTTAAGGGTCATTTGAAGAGCCTCCCCTGAGTGCATTGTTCTTCATCTAAACATTGCAGGCTGCTGATGTAACTCATCCTTTCAATGTCCATTCATGTAATGATATGTGGAGGAGATTGGGGTCTGCAAGCAGTCCTTTTCTTAGAAATTCCAGCTGTCCTTATTATCAGCTCTATTGGGGTTGTTCACATCTTTAGACATGGAAAGAGACACAGCTTCCTTGGGAGTTTTATTCTCTTTCCAGAAGGCTCCAGGCATAGCAGAGGAGTGACCTTTTATCACACCAGTATGTTAGTATGGTGTCTGTTAATTCACTGTTGTGATGCTTTAGGCAAATGTGATGGGTAGAGAGGCAAGAAATA
>VYZP01025782.1:5665-34747 GCA_013400635.1 Hypocryptadius cinnamomeus
CCCGGGGCTGCGGCAGCGCCGCGGAGCCGGTGCCGGCCCTGCCGTGCCGCGCTCTGCGCTGCGGGGCTCGCCCCGTCCCGCTTTTGTGCGGCACTGCGCGCTGAGCTGTCAGCGCCAAGGGATTGATCTGCCATCGATTCCCGGTGTGCTGAAGTGGCACATACGCGGCTTGATTAGCTGGCGGGGCAGCCTGAGATGCGGACTGTCCTCCGCACGCTGCAGAGGGAAGTAATTTGTTTTCCGTGTTATGCCCCAGAGTAGTCTGCTTGTGTCAGGGCTCAGTTCTGCCCGGGTTAAAGTCAGAGGGCAATGGGAAACCAGGCCAGCTCCCAGTGTAGCTCGAAAGCACAGCTGCGACAGCGTTCCACGATTAAACATTTTGTCTGTTTCAGTGGTGTCGTTTTGAAAATTGCCTATAATGAACGGGGAGATTTATTCCTTCATCACAAATTTTACACAATGTATTTTCTGCACGTTTGCCAAACTTTTCAAAACTTTTCGCTAAGAAAAAGTACTTAAAACATCATCATCATCATCACCATCATCATCAAACTAATTGCTGGATTGGGGGGAAAAATCTGTTTCATAACTACTTCTGCCAATTATTTTCCTAATCAATTTTAGCTTGAAAAAAATCTTGCACAAATATTGCATAAAATTCTCCTCTGTTTTTGGGGGAGATTTTGTTGTGGTGAGTGTTTTTAGAATTCTTTACATATTTTAAGGAGAATAATTCAACAACCTATTTTTTTAGAGGCAGTCCAAATACTTCCTGTGCTGATGTCTTCTTGTTGTGGCAATAATTTTTTAGTCTTATAAGAGTCCTCAGTTGTGAAGACTGAGGAGAGGGGGGATCCTAAGAGAATACATTTCCCTCTGACTGTGTTTACTTTTATTCCCTTAAGATACTATTGCTTTGCAGGAAGGATTCATTTTATTACGTGTTATGGTGCATAATAGCATTAATAAATTAAATTTTTTAGCACATTTCTCTTTCATTAATCACAGAAGTTTTAATCACTGCAGAATATGTCTTGTCCAGATATTACATCAACCCCTCAATGTTGTGCACAGCAATAGGCATTTATGCTACACATCTTTTTCAGAAAACAAAATTAAGCAGGAGTACAGAATGACATTTAGTTACAGAAAGTTTGTGAGAAAGCCATGCCCTGGTTGCAAAGTGAGTTCCTCAGAACTGTTCAAATACAAGAATGTGAACAGAATACTTCCTGAAGATGAATGAGGTCATCTTAATGGGTCATTTGGAGATTTCAGCATAACATTTGAAAGATCCTGCAGAAATATTGTTACTGACTTTTGGAAATGATACTGCAGCACTGCAGCCCATCAGATGGTTACACAACCTCAAGTCATCACAGGCAAGAATGTGAGGAGCTGAAAATTGCCCAGGAAGGTGAGCTGCAGCTGCCTGGGCAGCAAGGACACACACGTTTCTAACACACAGTGACATCTGTAGTGACAGGGGGAAAAGGTAGGTTTATTGCCTGTGTCAACACGGCTGGTGACACTGGTGACTCTGTCCTCAGTGCCTGTTGTGGGCACTGGATGTGTCCCATGGTGCTGCTCTGCCTGGCAGGGAGGACAGAAACATGCTGTCTTGGCTGCTCATCAAGCCTGTCGAGCTGCAATCTGCATTATCATAACTTAGAGCTCCTTACATCAGCATCATCTTGCACTGCTCTTTTCTAAACAACAGACCCAGTCCCCTGAGGACAGCACATTTAGAAAAGCCAGTTCTTTCCTCCCAGTGTTCTGCAGACCCAGGCATCTTCTCTATTTCATCTGCATCAAGAAATACCACAAAACATAGGAATTGCATTTATTTTTGTATTTGATGCATCATGGTTTCTCTTTACATAAGTAGTGTCTGAGCACTGAGACATCTGAAGAAACATCTTCCCTTTTAAAACAGTTTTTCACGTGCTTCCTCTAAAACACAGCAACTCCCCTGAGCTGTGATCATGCTTTTACATGGAGGGCTGACTTGTGGGTTTTTGGCAGGTTTTAGCAACTTCATTTTAAAATATGCCCTGGAATTTGCTTGACTCAGTCATCTGGAGAAGGAGCGATTTCTATCTTCCTGATGCAGAAAAACTTATTGGCAGCTGTTTATGGTGGGCATGAGCCTAGTACCTGGCAGTGAGAAAAAGAATTGAAAGGAAATCTAAGCTATAACACCATCATTTTCATTGCCCTGCAGTTGTTTTTAATATTGCAAAATGGTGTTAACTGTTGCTCACCAGCTTAAGAGGATTGTGAGACAAAGACTGTTAAGGAAAGTGGCATGCATGAGGCTGGCTCGTAGTATCTTGTGCTCTAGCCAAGGATCAACCAGAAATATTATTCAGGAACAAATGATTTTAAAATGTCCAGATTATTCTTTAAAAATATTAACTCCTTCAAAGTTGCTGGTAATAAGTTAACTCAAGACAAAACTGTTGTTTTAAATTTCTCTTAAGATAAGAAGATTTTCACCAGTGGAGTGAATGGAGTGAGGAGTGAACATACGGCTACATCGGAAGGGATTGTGACCCCCCATAAAATAGCTCACATCCTCTTTATGGCTCTTTAAACCACGCAGTGGGCCTATCCAAAATCAAGCTGCCACTGGCTAATCTAAACTGGAAACAGCAATGCCCTGCCTGAGCACTGTTGTGCATGTGTTTGTTGTGTTTGTGTAACATTTCTATCCCTAGGGACTGGCTATTATCCCCCCCCCAATTTGTTTTCTTCCCTGAATTGCCTTCATCCAACCAAAATATGTCAGCAGTTACACCAGGGGGACTCTATTAAAGACAAATGGACTCAATGTTCTTCCTGAAGAAATACTCATAATTTAAGCTGTACAGCTGTGGGACAAATTTAGAGTAACTCTGCCTTAGGTACTTTCTTGGGGGAAAAGGAAAAAAAAAGATTATTAGAATGGCAACCCTCCTGTCAGCAAGAGCTGAATCTGCTCTACTCTGCCTGCTGCACTCCCACCCTTTCCAGCCTGCAAGGGACACGTGGGACAGGGACTGCAACACCACCTGCAGCCGCTGCAGTGCCTGCTGGTGACCATCCACGGCCACCACAGCACAGGGGTTTGACTTGCTGCACAAAAACAGATACAAATCACAGCTTTTCACACTCCCATTGACCTACATGTTCCTCAGTGCAGGACTCTGGCTTTCATTTGCACCCTGTCTGGATGAAAACTAGCACATTCAATGGAGTTTTACATGGGGTTTGCACTACCTCCAAAAGCTCAGTCCTGCCTCTCATACAAATCAGAGGAACTACTGTTGCAGTATTTTGGTTTTGTGTTGTCACAGGTAAACTGACCACAGGTAAAGAGAGGTAAACTGAACCCTCTTGTATTTGCTTTTGTATTCCAGATCTGGGGACTGTCTTACGCTGTTTTGATTTAAGAAAGTCAGTGGGAATTTTCAATTCATTTTATTCAGTTCAAGAAGATAAACTTTATCTGTAAATGGCAGGGCCTCTCCTTAATTATCCTGAGAAAATAACTTCATATTTTATTGAACCTAGTGCCTTCAATTAATTAAATAGAATATTTCTAATAATAAAAAAGTATTACCAGAAGAAAGTCAAAGGGTTTTAAATGGTTTGTGAGGCAGCATGGTCCAGTAACTTGAGGAAAAACTGCATCTGCTGCAGAGCCAGGAACAGAACTTAGAGCTCTGGAGATTTTTTTACTATTTTTTAATGCTGAAATTGTTAGTAAAGTATGACTAGTCAGAGGAGAACACTGCATTTGAATTTAAAAGCATCTGCAAGTGTTGCTAGGAATATGTGAACCATAACAGATCTTCAATTAAGCAGAAGGTAAGAAATTTATCAGTGTCAGCTCCCTGGTTACCAGGCTATTAACACAGTTCTTAGAAAGATAAGTCAAATGTACATGTGCATTAAACATATTGCATTTCTGAAAATTATTTTTTCCATTAATTATGAAAATATATTAACACAGAATATTGTTTAACAAAAAATGAACAGTAAATTACTGAATCACTACTCAGCAAAGTAGGTAGGAAATTCCTGGTAAATTTTCTAACTCAAAGCAATCTCAAATTACAATGTGACCTGCAGCAGGATGTGTCTAAAGTAGAGCCTTGTGAGCACAATGTATAAACAACAAATGGAAATGTTGAATGCAGCAGCTGTCATTACACAGGCTACCAATACAGTAATTACACTTCAGATGTGTAACCTGGCTTGCCTGTCACAGCTGAATTCTTGTTTACAACAAATACACTGGGGTTTACAGAGCTGTGCCTTTTTGAAAAATAATTGGAAATCATAGTTCCTGAGGTAAAAGATGACAAGGTCTTTCAATGGGAAAAGGATGTCTATAAAGAAAGGTGAAAATGGCTTGTATGTAATATTTTAATTTCTATTACAAGTTTATGGCAGGGGAATGAGTGGGTGTGTGTGCTTAGGAAGCTGCAGCAGAAGGTGGGGCCTTCTTTTGTCAACCTTTTTTTCTCTTATTTTTTCATTTCTCCTTTGCTGTCTTTATTCTCCATTTTCAACTCCATTCCTATTCGGTATTACTAAGGTAGTCCCTCAGGAACCTCAGTCCAGGCACATAATTTCATTTGGATAGTTGGGATACAGTCAAGTACAGAGGAAGAAATTCTGAAGATTGAATAAGACAGGGCTATAGAAGAAACTAAAGATCAGGGTTTGGAAAGCAAGATAATACTAAAATGAATAGAGCAGTAGTAAAGCTACAGCAGTGTTTCAATTTTCCTTAATTATTTTCTTTTATTTCTCTTCAAATCTAGAATACTTTTTCTTCTAGTTCTAGTTTCTTTTCATTCCTTTTGGGGATTTTTCATTATTTTGCATTTATGCTCAGTTCCAAAGTCCTTGACATGTCCATTTCTCCGACTTTCTGTCACCACCTGTGTGGGTGAAAAATAGGATTGCAAAGATTTTCTTCAGTACTTCAGAGAAAAATGGGCCAGGAATCAATATTGCTATACTGGCATAGTAAGGTTATTTACATCTGAAAGCATTCTACCTTGCTCTTCTCATGAATAATGAAAGAAATCATGGCATTCTTATGGGGCTGGGCTAGCCAAAAAAAATCTTTGGAGAACATGAAGGGACTACTACATTTTCATTTCCATCCTTTGTTCACTTATTGTGTTCTGGGAAAAAGAATAAAGCACGAAAAGGTAAAAATTTTGTCCCCATTTTGGAAAGTTTATATTCTGAAGAATCTATGGAAGCAGACCATTGACACTGCTACTATAGAAGTTCCAAAGAGGTTTGATACAGAAATCTTTCAGTTCTAGAGACACTGCATTTTAGTGAAATGATAAGAAGTTCTCCTATTTGAAGAACTTTGAAGAAGTTCTTCAAAGGCTAGGTCTTCAACCTAAGATAAACAGGATCTTATTTTTATCAGTGATAAGTGGTTTGATGTATTCTATATATTTTAAACATGCCCTTGATAAGAAGAATTGGTTTTTTGAGGGGATGCTCTTCTTCATGTGATTGAGTACAGGACAAGCTTTAGCCCAGTGACTTGGGCTAGGAACTTAAAATTAAAGGATTAAAAGTAATGTAGAGAAAAACATGTTCTATGTGATTAAAGAACAGGGAAATCTCTTTCTGGTTAAGACAAAGGATATTTACATGACTTTTTTTGTGATGAAGCAGTTGCACAAGAAGTGCTCTCCAAAAAAGGCAGCATCAACAAAATGACTGCACAGCTCATTGCAGATGAGACACTAACGTGTTTTTATGACAAAAAAAGAAACACTGGCATTCAAAAAGGAATGCTTGTTCTGCCCTCAAGAGAATTGATAACCATCCTCATCACCGTATCTACAAACAGGGTAAAAATGGAGATGTTGAGTGGAGAAAGTGGATTAAATAGGGTGTCTTACTCTGCTTTGACAAAGTCTCCTTTGGCTGCTATCTAATTTTCCATCAAACAGCAGTATAATCTGTTGCATTATGCTTTACAGTCTCCCCAGAAATCTCCCTGAACCCAGGACATGAACATCTCTGAAACCCCAGCTTTAAACTCATGTCAGGTCAAATTCCCAGCAAAGAATGACTAAGCAGGACACAGGCTGGTGGTCAAAAGTACTTATGATTGGCTTACTTTTCATAGTGCATGTGATTTTTTTTGTCGAGCCTCTCTGTCCCTTTTTGTGTAAACAAGCTACATTTCATATAGCTTTATGTTTAGCACAGCATATAAAATGTTTGTTACAGTTTTGTGCTGCTTGAAGGTGGGAACTATTTTACATGCAGCAGTTCAAATGCAATGAGTGGAAAGGCCTTTTAAGGAACCCATCCGCTCAGAGTTTAGACTTGAAAGAGTACAGAAAGGTGTCATTAAGGTAACTGGTCACCCCATGGCTATGAGCCATGAACAGAACATGACCATAAAAATCCCAAGGTATCTTCAGCAGAGATAAACTTTCCTATCATTATGCACTGTTCTGGTAAAGCCTCATCTGTATTCTAGTCAACTCTATTACAGAGAAACATGCTACTAGGATGTTCAGATGAATGGAGAATCAAGTGTAAAACAGGATATGAAAAATTAGGGTGCTTCAGTCCACAAAATGAAGAGTTGCAGTATGAGTTCTCCTTTTGAAAATGAGGAAAAAATCAGGAGGCGAATAAGAGTAAATTGGACTCACAAGCTGTATTGGTACAAGAATGAATCAATATAAACTACTCAAGAACCCAGTCTATATATAAATTACAACTAAATGCCAATGAAATAAAGGTCTGGAACATTCTTTCATTAGAGAGTTTGGGGGAGGAAAAAACTTTAATGGTTTTTTGAGTGAGTTTTTGAACCTGGTGAAAATTATTGTCTAGATGATTGCCTACAATATTGGGGTACTAAGTAGAGGGATTTATGGACTCATAAACTTCTGAGATTTTTAAGGATACCACTGCACGCAAATGTGGAAAACCTCCAATTTAAAGTAGCACCATTTAACATTTGCACAAAGGAAGCTGTGATTTGTCAACATGATCAAAAGTGCTTTTAATGCTATATCCAATTTCTTGTCCTTGTTAAAATTGGGTACTTTAAGAAAAAAAGACTTCAGCAACAAGCATCTATTTATATGCCCAGTTTGAGTGTGAAAGCACTAGATAAACATAGATGCAAGCAAACATTGATGAGACTGGTCTTACCAAAGTCAAGACAGGCAGGCCAACAATAAATCAGCTATGAAGCAACCTGATTCCTTAATGGAAATATAGATGAATCCCACAGTGAGCTTAGGTTTAATGGCACTGTAGCACCCTCCTGTACAAATGCAATAAATAGTACAGAACTCAGTAAAATATTTATCTGAATAAATTATGAAGGTCCTAACACAGTATCAAAACATGAGCTTTCATACCCTACAAGTGTGTAAAAAATATTTTCCCTCTAACATTTGGATTTTTCCAGGTGTCTGAGTTAAAATAGTTGCAGCAGAATCTGCTATTTTATTAATACTTACTTGAGCACCAGCCACTGCTCATTGACTGCATGAGATTTAAAAAAAAAAAAAAAAAAGAAAAAAAGACCACTTATCACCTTAAGGGGATGAAGATATTCAAAGCACATTGAAAGAAAGTAAACATCAGTGCTGCTTCCCAATGCTGAGCTATAAGGAGATGCCAAAGGAGTTTAAAGCAAACTGCTTTGCAAACACAGGATTCAGTTGCTACACACAGAAGCACTAAAATCTGGGACATCATCTGGATTAGCATGCAATATTATTAGGCTGATGGATAGTTTTGAAAGCTCCATCCTTACTCTGATACAGATGTCAGAGTGCTGCTCTTTAATTTAACCATGGTACTGGATGGGGATTTCACCTTATATAAAATTAAGTCATATCACTAACTGTAACATGATTTTGTTTTAGTGTAGTAGTCTTGTCTCTAATATGTATAAAATCTAGAATGGCATGTTTGTATGTTGTTTAGGACATGGCAATGGTACCATAAAAACATCAAGCCAGTACTCCCCAGCTGGAGCCCTCCCTGGCCAGAGCATTGCTGCTTTTTAGCTCTGCTGTACTGGGCAGGCTGGAACTCCAGTGGGAACTCGATCTGAAGGGACTGTGACATGAATGAGTCCATGGTGGAGCAGAGATCCATCTGCAGTCTGTGGAGAGTTCCCCACCAGAACAGGTGGATGCCTGAAGGAGACTGAGACACTCAAAGGATGAGATGGGGGTGTGTAATGAAGTTCTATTGAACAGTGTGGGACCGGGGCATGATGCAAATGGTATGGACTAAGGGGTGGAAGGTGCTGGTTTGAGCTGGAGTAGAGTTAATTTTCTTCACAGTGTCTGGTGTGAGGCTGTGTTTTGGATTCGTGCTGAACACAGGGTTGATAACATAAATCTATTTTTGTTATTGCTGAGCAGGGCTTACACAGACCCAAGGCCCTTCCTGCTTCTTGTACTGCCATGCTGTCAAGGGGGTGAGGGGTACATGGGAGAGTAGGAGGAGACACAGGCAGGACAGGTGACCCAAAATGACCAAAGGTATTCCAGACCATATGGCATCATGTTCAGTATATAAAGTGGGGGAAGAAAGAGGAAAGGGAGAGATGTTTGAAGTGATGGAATTTGTCTTCCCAAGTCACTGTTACCTTGATGAGGCCTTGCTCCCTGGAGATTTGGGAGCGAGCAAGTAGATGCAAGGGGCTTGTTTGCTGGCTGGGGTGAAACCCCAGCAGGGCTACTGCATGAACAACCTCCTGTTTAGTTTGTTCAAAGTTTGTTGTTGTTCAGGACCCCACTTAAAGTGTTTCTCCCATTCCACATGGTAGAGTGGGTTTACAATCTGACTCTGGAATATGCATCCTCCAAAGACCCTCAGTGCCTAGGAAAGCTTGCGTTTCCTGTTTTCTGGTTGGTGAGGACATAGCTGGTATTTCATTGACCACGTCCTCTGGAATCTGATGACATCTATCTTGCCATTTTACTCCTAAAAACTGAATCTTCTGGGGAGGTCCCTTGACCTTACTTTGCTTTACGGCAATACCAGTCTTCAGGAGACTGGATTACCTTCTCCCCTTTCTCAAGAACTTCTTTTGTAGTGCTGCCCCACTGCAAGTGTTCTGGAGCCTCCCCCTTTCCCTGCAGTCTGTCGAGCTGCAGCCATGCCAGCCCAGCTGCTCCCTCCACCTTGGAACTGGCGTTACCCCACAGCTTCCCCCAACACATTTGCTCTACCAGAAGGAACCCCTTCTCCCAGGAACAGACTCCTTTTCCCTGCTCCCAGCAAAGATGTGAGATGGTAAAATGACCTCCAAGTCCTGGTCATGCTCCCTCCTAGCTACTGCAAAAATTAGCTCTGTCCTGGCCAGAACCAGGACACTGAAAAACTGCTAAGTGTCCATGGAATTCTGAAATGATTGGTATTGGCATTCTGTCATCACCTACCATGGTACCTTGTGGGAGCTGTGGTTCAGTTGCTGAATATCTTCAGTTTGTCTCCATGGAGAGGAGTCGCATGCCATGCAACAATGTCCAGGATGCAGGACAGACTGTTACCCATCAAGACATCAGAGCCCTTTGCAGCTGGAGATGTCTGGCAAGAGAATTTGGCCTGCTATGGAGGGATGTGAGATCACAGAAGCATAGAATCATTTAGATTGGAAAAGACCTTTACGATCAGCAAGTCCAATCCTAAAGACAGTTAGTCTAGAATCTCCAAATGATATCCAGAAACTCAAGAGATTTTGGCCCAACATCTAAGCAACCTGAAGAAAAACCCCTAGATTCTTCTAGATTGAATTTCTTCTGAATTCTTTTTCTCTCCAGACTGAAGTTCAGTTCTCTTGAACTTTCTCTTCTGCTATGTATTTAATTATTTCTGCTCTCTATCTCTGTTTTGGAGTAAAATAAATGTCAAACTTATTACCAGGACATAATGCCATTTTTTGACTGAAACTAATGAACATTCAATGACATTTATTGTGGAATCCATAGAGTATATGAAACACAGAACAGATGTGACCACTATCTCATTAGGCCACAAACTTTTTCCTGTAAAATACATAATCTAGAGCAAATTTCCCCTGTATTCATCCAAATACAGTTTAAATCTAGATTGATTTAATTTAAAATAATAATGTTGCTGTAGATCACAAATGATCTTCCATTCTTACCTGGCCATTTTGGTGCATGTATTCTGTAGTGTAAGAGCAGTTCACAAACTTATTTGTATCTTGCTTAACAGTACTGTGGACCATTATTACCCCTGTTTTATAAATGGGGAATGTAGATACTGGTGTCTAATGAGACTTCCAAGATCACTTAGAAAATCTGAAACAGAATGCCCAAATCTCAGTATAATGTTCTAGTTCAGCGCAGTGATTCCTGGTTTGTCTTACTACTCAAGATGAAGAGAGGAAAAAAATGGAAGAAGAGTTTGGAAGACCCATCAAGCTTTTGATTAGCACAGTATTTCCCACATTCTGTGGTGTTCAGGTGGGGGTTAAGACCATTTTACCATTCTGGCCTTATTCATAGGGTAGTCTCCGCGTATGAGACTGGTTCCTTACACTTTCCATTGGAAAAGATGGGGATATTCCCGCACCTTATCCATGTGTTTCAAGGTCCTGCATAAAGGTCATTCATCATGTGGTTTTTATTATTAAAGTCTCTTTCCATAGAAGAAGGAAGTCTGGCAAAAAGACAGAATTGTTTTCCGACTACCATGAGAAAATCCAGTGAAACCTTTAACTTAACCCTGAACAGCTGCCAGTTCCAGGGACAGGAGATGCATCATCTGAATTTAGACTTCTGTTCTCCCCACAAGCAATATGGAGGTTTATAAGCAATGCAATACAGATAAACACTGATGACATTGAAGACAGTTATTCAAATTATTCAAATTTTCAAAAGAAATCAACCATTAAACCCAAGTTTTTCACTGATTACAGTGTGCTAGGAACACATCCTCCGTATTTTGGGAGCCTAATCCGAAAGTCACCAAAATCAAAGAGGATCAGATTGCTTTTCATTCAAGACCGTAGCATCAAACATAAGACTTCAAAAAAATAAGAAAACAAGTGTATTTAAATAAATTACAGTTGGACTTACATGTTAAATTTTATGAAGACACTGTGGGAGGATTACTCTTCACTTGCTTGTGTATGTTTTCATTTGAACTGCTAAGAAGAAATGGAATTACTGGAACAGATGGATCTAGTCTGTTTATTTGCAGGTGATTACACACTATTTTCACTTGCTATCTCTGTTGCTGCAAAGTCTAATTAGTACTGGTGTATGGTTGCACACCAGAGAAAATTTCCTACCTTCTTACAGCACCAAAGACTTACTAGAGAAGTAAAAGATATTGCAAGGTGTCCAAGACTCTACATAAATAAAAACAAGTTTCCCAATCAGTGAAATATGGGTATAAATCCAGAGAAGTATTGATAGTCACCAAGGAAATCTGTCTGAAGAGGAGGAGGATTGAAGATGAGCTAAAAATACTAAAAGATTCTCTCTGTGTGACCCATCTGTATGACAGGAGCTACTTTATGTGTCCATTACTTTGAGGGATATAAATGTGCAATGGCATCTTCAAATATAGACAAAGAGAGAGAATGGGAGGGAAGAGTAAAATGTGTTTGTCTATATTTGAAATGGAACTAGATCATAGATTGTATTTTCAATTTAAGAACGAGTCATTCTTTCCTTTATTACACTCATCAAGTAACCATATATAACTACATATAGACAAAGAGAGGGTTGTGTGGGGGCAGCAATTATTAATGGACATTACTGAATGATAAATAAAGAGCTAGCTCAGAACTGGTATTCATTTCACACAGATGTCTGGACCATGGGCAGATGTCTTAAATCGTCTACACAAAGCGCTTTTGTGCTATCACAGTAATCTAAATTGCTTTGCATTTGGTTCCAGGCATTTCCACACACTGCTCTCCACCATACATAAATTCCTATTCTCAAATCCCATCTAGGCTTTGAGGGCCAAATTACTTCCTGGTGTAAGTCTTTGGCTTAATTTGCCTCAGTTTTATTGATGCAGACAAACACTGAGACTGGTGTTCTCAGTTACAGGAGATCTTGTACATAACTTAGGTTATGGTGCTGGCTCTGGGGAGGGCATCCACGACTCCGTGATGGAGGGGATGAAAGCACGAGCAGGAAGGAGGAGGGGTGATGCCATGGCTTCATGTGAGCTTTGTGTGAACTCTGTGGTCGTGACCAACACTCTTGAGGGGAGGCTTGCTTCAAAGGTCCTGCTGTTCCCTGTTCAGAGAAGAAAGGACTGCCATAGCAGTCTGCCTTCTAAAGCTTTAACTCAGAACCTCTGTCCTTTTAAATTCTGTCAGTCATCATACCTACTGCCCTGGGCTACAGGGGAACTCTAAGAAAACCACTCATAACTCTGAGACAGGCACTTTCCTGACTCTCTGAGGTCTTAGAACTACTGCACTCCCACAGCAGGACTGTGCTTCACTGCAAATCAAGTCAGTGATGATTTAGGAAATAATTTGTATCCCCAGAGGAGGCATATCTTGCAGAAGAGACAGCCCAGCATAAGTTGCTGAGTTTTAGTTAATGGCCTGAGTCTATCTAATGTGTCTGCTCTTAGAGATTTCACTTACAGATGAAATGTGTGTTTTCTGTCTCCCCATTTGTTTTACATGGCAAACATTTGAATTAGGCTAACACATAAACACACTGTCTAGGAACAGAATTGTGGGAGGAGGAGTTAACAGAGAGAGACAGATGGAGTAGTAGTTTGAATATATTATTTTTCATTGCAACCCTATGAAGAAAATGAGTGATGCATTTCCTGGTGGACATTTTACGAGGGTCACTTTATAAGGGTGAGATTGCAAAATCTCTCTCACTTTTACTATTCCTATTAACACAGAATTATCTTTGATGTTAATTTAGCATGCATTTTTGCATGCAGTCAGAATAACTTTCAAGGTCTATTTAACAGCCATATTAGAGTGTATGGACTGCCTTTTTTCCTTCTTGCTCACCTGCTTGCTGTGGGAGAGCTGCCAGCTGAAAGGCTGCTAATTTTAAGATACCCTGTACATAGTTGTTAGCACTGAGAGTGTGCATAACACCACATCCTTTCTCCCTCTTCTTGTCCTGATACAGATTGAAAGGCCAAAAGGAATTCTTTTTCTGTTACAGTGTACATTTTGACCATACAGTTTGAGTAAAGCCTTTTAGATTTCACTTGATCTTTAGCAGTTAAAACTGTGACAGACAAGACTTCTTGCTTTCTTCCACAACTCAGAAACATAAAAGTATACAGAAATTAATCTACAGTTGATGGGTAAAAAAAAAAAAGAAATATAAGGAAACAAAGAGTGATTGAGAGTGACTGTGTGGGTAACCTAGCTGTGTGACAGATAGGTAGGTAGATAGGTAAACTGCAAGGAGTGAACAAGACACCTCTAAAATGCCATTTTGCCCTATAACCTCAGCCTACATGTGAAGAATTGAAGAATTGAAGGCAGGTTGAAGAATTAAGGGAAATATGGCTGGAAGCTGTTTGGGATGGAAAAGCATAAGCAACCTTGACACTGCACAGAGCCAAGGTTACCATGACTTGTGATGTGCTTGTCAACAGTGCAGATCTTCAAATGTCCAGTGGAGTTCATGCAAAGTAGATGAAATCTCAGGCAGTTCCTTGGTGGTACCTAAGATCAAGTTCAGGAAAAATAGAATAACCCTTTTGTAATATTGTAAATGCACACTGCACAGTGAAATAAATCCATAACTCAAATGGTCTCAGCTCTAACAATAATAAACAGGGTCATACTGCCCAATATTTAAGCCCTGACTGCCTGATCATGGGCTTATTTATTATTAGAACTCATTATTTATATAATATACTTGGTGGATAGCTTCTGAGGAAAATGCCTTCTAAAGTTAAAAATCTGTCACATAGGGAATTTCAGAAGGAAACAACTGTGACACAAACCAGTTGGGAATAACACTTGTTTCTGGAGCACGGCAAACTTTGGGTTTCACATTCAATTAATTTTTTTTTTTGTATTCTTGAAGATGTGAGAGAGGTTCAGTGAGGTTACCGTGACAGCAGCACAAATACACGCCAGTTTAAAACGATCCTGTGCAATCTTTGTTGGGATCAAGAACGAGCCCTGAGCAGCACCCGCCGCCCGGGCTGCGCTCCCGGGAAGGCGCCGGGAGCGGAGGGAGCAGCCGGGCGATCCTTCGGCTCCCTCTCCAGGACATCGGGCTGAATTACAAATAAATCCTCCAGCTCCGCGGCTCCTGCGGCCTTCTCAGAGCAAAGGGAGGAGCAAACCCCGAATGCCACAGGCATAAGCCTAGGACAGGAGTATCCCCAGTATAAGGTTCATTTCGATCCGAAATGCAGTGAGAGAGGGATGCAGGAAATTCTGAGCACTCCTTAGGAAACACTGCCGCGCACCAGTAGTGCTCAGCACTTACAGACAATGTGAACAGACGCCACAATAACCCCTTTGCTCACTGTGTGACCTGGCCATGCTCTGAGCATCAGCAGCTAGCTCAGCAGTGCCAGGAGCATCCTGCTCACACACGTCACTCACCTGGTCACATCAGGTCACCAGAGTGCACTCCTGCTCACACGGTGGGATACTGTCACTCACCCAGACTCAGGGACCAAGGTATAACTTCTCTGCCTTCAGCATGCAGCAAAGGCAGGGTCCTTTTCTCAGATCTGTTTGTGGTCAGATTTACTTCTCCATTGCGTTAATTTTCTCCAAATTTGAGGATCATTTCTGCTGTAAGTGTTCTACATATCCCCCAGTAAGATAGTTTCTTCATTTAGTTTGTGACACCCATCAGTCTCTAGCTATATTGCCTTTTACTGTGGGTTTTGACCTCTTATTTTAAAAGTCAACAGTTTCTGCCGTGGGGGAAGTTCGCCCGCTCGCCCCCGGCTGGATGTTTCTCTTCACCAGGTGAAAGGAGGGAAACTCGAAATCCTGGATAATTTCAACTGATTCATTGCAAGGTCTAAAGGTGATGGGAAAGCACTGAAGGTAAAGTCAGGAATGGGCAGGGAGTCCGAGGGAGCGGCGGGACAGGAGAACAGCCGAGAAGAAGGGCACCAGGGCGAGTCCGGAGTTCTTGGGAAAGTTACAGTTTATATGCACAGCAACGAGTGAGAGGGGTTGGGCACAAAATTACCCAATTGGGAAAGTTCGTGGGAAGGGTAAAGGCGGCGTGATTGAGTACATGTCGAGGGGGATGGGAGGGGAAAAGTTTTTACAGGAGTAACTAATGAAAGATACAAAGGGTACAGAATTATCTGGGTGTGAAAAAGGGGTACAGCGTTCAAATCATGGGAAAGGGATGAATTTTCTCTGACTCAGACAATGGTATTTTCCCAGGGCATCCCTGAGCTAACTTTCTCAGCCCCAATCCCCACAAGTTTCTTCCTATTTTGTTAACCCAATTGCCTTAAAACTGCATTTTATACATTTGCTTCTGGCAGACTTCAGCTGTCCAGGGAAGGCTATGCAAAATCCTCCACAGAGGAGACAGTATGAATTTGCTTTGGGTAGCAACATTTTCATAGCAGAGGGACTACAGGGGTGGCTTTTGTGAGAAGTTGCCACAAGCTTCCCTCATGTCCAACATCCAATTCCAGCCAGCTCCAGGACAGATGCGCTGCTGGCCAAGGCTGAGCCCATCAGGGATGATGACAACATCTCTAGGATAACAGAGTTAAGAAGGGGAAAAAAAGCCCTATGCTACTGCAGCCAGGAGAGAGGAGTGAGAACATGTGACAGCCACAGCCCTGCAGACCCAAGGTCAGTGCTGGAGGGGCAGGAGGTGCTCCAGGTGCCAGAGCAGAGATTCCCCTGCAGCCCCTGGTGCAGCCCATGGTGAGGCAGCTGTGCCCCCAGAGGTCCTTGGGATCCAGAGATCCACCTGCGGGAGGATCCCACCAGAGCTGGAGCGTGCCTGAAGGAGGCTGTGACCCTGTGGGAAGCCCCTGCTGGAGCAGGCTCCTGGCAGCACCTGTGGCCTATGGAGAGAGGAGCCCATGCTGGAGCAGGTTTGCTGGCAGCACTTGTGTCACTGTGGGGGACAGTCTGTTCCTGAAGGACTGCATCCCATGGGAGGGATCACATTGGAGCTGTTTGCAAAGAACTGCAGCCTATGGGAAGGACTCACATTGGAAAAGTTCACGTAGGACAGTTTTCTATGGGAGGGACACTGGAGCAGGGGAAGATTATAAGAAGTCCAGTTTAGGAAGGACACTTGAGCACGTCCAGAGGAGGCAACGAGGCTGGTGAGGGGTTTGGAACACAAACCCTCTGAGGAATGACTGAGGGAGCTGGGGCTGTTTAGCCTGGAGAAAAGGAGACTCAGAGGTGACCTTATCACTCTCCACAACTTCCTGAACGGTGGCTGTGGTCAGGTGGGGTTGGTCTCTTTCTCCAGGCAGCAAATGACAGAACCAGAGGGCACAGTCTCAAGCTGCACCAAGGGAAATATGGGTTGGATATTAGGAAAAAGTTTTTTACAGAAAGGGTGATAAAGTATTGGAATGGTTTGCGCAGGGAGGTGGTGGAGTCACCATGTCTGGATGTGTTTAAAAAAAGATTGGACGTGGCACCCAGTGCCATGGTTATTTGAGGCGTAAGGGCTGGGTTGGGCTTGATGATCTTGAAGGTTTCTTCCAACCTAGTGATTCTGAGTCCTCCCCTGAGGAGAAGGGAGTGGCCACAGCCACCATTCTCTGTTGTCCTGTGCTGCTGGTGAGGAAGAGGGAGAAAAATTGGAAGTGGAGTGCAGAAAGAAGGCATGGGTAAGGGGAAAGTACTTTTAAAATCTAGTTTTTATTTTTTATTATCATACATTGATTTGATTGGCAGTAAATTAGACTAATTTCCCCAAGTCAAATTTTTTTCCCAAGACAGTCACTGGTGACTGGTCTCTCCCTGTCCTTGAGGAAGGGACCATGAGCCTTTCCTTATATTTTCTCTCCACTGTCTAGCTGACAAGGACACTTGGCATCCAGACAGGGTCAACCCACCACACAAGAACACGGTAGCTGCAAAACGATGGATCACCTCATGCTTTATCAGAACAGCACCAATTTCACAGAATCACAGAATAAGTCTGAGTAGGAAGGGCACAAAAAGGATCATCAAGTCCAACTCTTAGGTGAATGGCCCATAGGAGGAATCAAACCCACAATTTTGGCATTATTAGCAACCTGCTCTAACCAAATGAGTCTTGAGAACCTGATACTTAGGAGCTGACAGACATAAAAACAGAGAGAGCTGGGAACCAAGTAGGAGCAGATTTAATCAGTAAAGCAAATAATCAGGTGATGTGAATTACAGATTCATAATTAGGAGGATAAACACCTGAAAAAGGGTCTCATCAATATAAATGTGGCAGCCTTTCTACTTAACCCAAGACTAAAAACACAGAAAGGCTTTGATTTGTATGCAAAACTGAGAAAGGAGTTTTTGGGGTTTTTTTTTTGTGTGGTGCTATAAAGGAAAAAGCACCACACATAGAGGCTGAGCAAATGAACAATGAACCTGAGCTTGGTGCAGAGGTGAGAGCTCTATGGCTACTAAACATAAATGATCTTACTTAAGGCAAGAAATGTATTAACTTCTCTGGTTTATCTTCCCTAATTTTCTAGATATGACTAAAGAAAATTCATTTTTCCAATTGCCTAGTCTAGAACTGTTGGCCTAAACTTAAGGCTAATTTAATGTTAATATAAATATTAATTTTTAATATGAGGAGAACTTTCTGAGCAAGAAATTTGTTATCAACTTGTCACAGCTGAAACTACTGCTAATCTCTGTCTTCTCTTACAGGTTGTTACTAATAGTGATATTTTTCTCTGGGGTATGGACTCAAGAGACACCAGGTAATTCTGCTACAAACTGATTTCAACATTGCAGGCTTCTCCATAGGTGTTATCTAGGCTTATGTGTGTGTTTCAGAAGAGTCTGAAGCTCTTGTGGCAGCCTTACTTGCATGTTTTTCTGTGAAACTTTAAACATACATGAATTTACTGGGAACTACATTCTTTAGTTTCATGTGTCACTATATTAAGCAAATGTTTCTACCTTTCCTCTCTCTGGTAATAAGTACTGATGAATTAATAAGGAATGTATTCTTATTCTCTTGAGTGTAGTTGTTGTTATTCTCCATATAATATGTAAGGTCTTTTATCATAGTTTAACCTAGCTAAGTACCAGGCAGCTGTTTGCTTATTCCTTGTGCCCTCCCACCCCAGCAGAATGGGGAGGAGACTCAGGAAAAGCCTCATGGATTGAGAACAATATTTTAATAATTGGAACCAAGTAAAATGTTACAATACTAATTATAATCATAATTTTAACTTTTAACATTATACAACCTAAGAAAAAATTGTGATGCACAATATTTGGTCATTACAACTGATGCCCTGTCTGTCCCCAAGCAGTGATTGGTGCCTCCAGCCAATTCCCCCCAGTTTATATATTGGTCATGACAGTCTATTGTATAGAATATACATTTGGCCAGTTGAGATCAATTGTCCTGATAGTGCTGTCCTGGCTTCTTGTGTATCTCCTCCCTGACACAGCATGACCCACTTAAAAAGTCTTTGGCTTGATGCTAATCACTGCTCAGCAGCAACGAGAACTTCAGTGTGTTATCAGCATAATTCTTGCACTGAATCCAAAATACAGCTCTGTACCAGCTACTAGGAAGAAAATGAACTCTATCCCAGCCAAAATCAGGACAAAATTTTATAAAGACAGCAGTGATTCATCTCAGAGGAAACAGTTTTCTTAGCCAAAATCTTTCCTTACAAAACAGAGCTGGTCCTGGAGCAGCAGATGCAGAGAACTGATTTTAGGACTGTCTGCCCTGCTCACTGTGGGTCCTGCATAAAATGCATTGGCCATCCCCAAAGATCAAAGTAAATAGATACTGGAGAAGGTTTTATCCAGCTTGGAGCAATTATCTCGCTTCTGCAGAGCTTGGTAGCTTGGAGTGTGTTCATGGAATAGGGTCATGTCCACCAGCATCTGTCTGCTGCTCCTTAGTGTGACCATCTCTAACATGGGAATTGCATCACTAGAAAACTTCAGCCTATGGTGCTGAACCCTGTAGGAAAAAGAATCCTCTCAGCTCTTAAAATGTACCATTATTGTAAAAGGTCTAGCTGGTGTCAGCTCATGATGCCATAGAAACTCCTGTTTAAAGCAACAAATCCCCATTTATTAGATGAGCATGTCAAATGAGAAGCCTTCTCTAGTCCTGCACTTAGGACAGTGTGTACCTGCCTCCTGCCTAAGAGGTTTGGGAGCCATGGCCTGGTTTATGCTGTGGTGATGGCTTGGGACTGGAGCTTCTCAAGCCATTTTTTCTGTTCTGTGTGATCCTTTTCCAGTATGAGCCAGCTGGCTTCTGGTACTGCTACTTGGGCAAGTGACCAGGGTAGGCTGATGGAAGGGCACACTTTATGTGGCTGCTCTCCACCCAAACTGGCTTTTGGCTCTTGTGAATAGAGGGGTACAGGTGGGAGTTTCTGGGTATTTTGTGCTTGGTTTGTAGGGTTTTGTTGGTTGGGATTTATTTGGTTTAGAGGTTGGGATTTTTTCTCTTTTCAGGAGGGTGTGAGACTTTGGCATCTGTTTCATTTAATCTAAGGTGTTCAGATTGGGGCAGCCAATGTAGTTGGCTAAGGTGTTCAGATGAGGCAGCCTTTTTGACCGTGTTCCAAAATCCTATTTCCATGACTGGCTGTTGCAGGTAGCATTGCCAAATCATCAAACGCCATTACTAATAGGATACTAATTTTGGAGCTAGCTTTTCTCCTGGAATTACTGCCAGTATAAACACAGCCTCTCACCTCTCCTGACAAGAGTTGTATGACTGTCACAAGACTGACTTTACAAAGCAATCTGGGAAAGAGCAGATTTGTTTGTATCTTATTTTGAATCCCTATCTTACCAGTTTTTCAATACATCTGACACAGGACCCATAAGTTCAGAGTGCTTGGGGGACCTTCTGAGGATAACACTGAGTGCAGAATACTTTGAAGACAAATACTTATTTCTTTTTGTTGTTGGTAAGTTGATGTAGAAGAACTTGGTGAGAGAATTACACATGGTGAAATGCTTAAAATTCTCTGAGGTGCTTCTATACTAGAATTCCCTAGATATTATATATATTAGAATTCCCTATATATAATACTAGATTATTCTACTATTATAGAGCTTAGTAGGCTGGATCTCATTGCAAGTAAACCCAACTGCTACCTTGATTTCTATGTAACCTATACTGTTGACTTATTTTTTGATAACTTAGCCATGATCAGACTTGATTTTGGGCTCAAATTGAAATGTACGTGGTAGTTTCTAGGCATGTTAAAGCTGGATCTCATGGAAAATCTCATGGGTTTTCTTTGTGATAAGAATGTTTTTTAGTAACAGCACATACTGTTCTGAAAATTCACAAGCTGAAGCTGGCACAACATTATTTATTTTTGTACTAGTGGCTTCAGCTTGGTGGAGGTGTATACTTAATGACATTTAAGAAAAATTGGCTGGGCCCTCTAGCTATGGACTTAGGAGTCAGCAAGTGGTACATTTCTGTGAAAAGCATCACAGAATGCCCTGGAAGGGCACAGTGATAATACTTTTGGGATATAAACATCTGGTTTAAGATTATATGTATAAATGTAAATTTGGCCTTGAAAAAGCTCTCCATGCCATCCATTTTTCTAGAAGTGGGTTTTGTGTCAAAACCCACATAAATGTGTTCTTTGTTCAGACATCTTTTCTCATACACAAAAACACTCTTATGCCAGAGCAGGTTTGTAAAGGAGTTAGCAGAGTAGGAGTTATACTTGTTAATACAGTTCTTTGCTGTTGATTTGCCTGTAGGTCAGTCTGGCACAGCCTGGGAGCTTGATGAGGCTGTGGCAGCACAGTGTGGCTATACAGTAACTTACACCACCTGGAGGAGCATTCAGCTCCGTGCTTCTGCACTGAGCTGCCATTCTCACTTACAGGTAAGTCTGTTACAGACACTTTGACTACAGTGCTCTTGCACATTAATAATTCAGTAATTTCTCACATAAAGTTAATGGCCATGAACTGAGGTGTCATAATGTGTTGAGTATCTGTTAGCAGAGAATAATATAATTTTCTTCAAATGTCTGAGAATGTTCCATGATACTGCCATTTGGAGGGCCTACAGAACGCCTGAAGTATATCACATGTGCCCTTAAAGGGCAACTCTTTTTTTGTGGATTACAATAGGGAATTGCATCTGGCAGCTGTGTTGCACTCTGCCCTAACAATATTAAGTGTCTTGAGACACATCACAGTAAAAACTAAAACTTTGGTTGCTGTCTCACTGCTACTATGTCATAAAACACAAAATCAGCTATCTCTTAGGTTTGTTTGTTTCTTATTGTTCAATTCTGGGGCTATGCAAAAGGAACAAACCTGCTGCCCAAAGTATCTATATTGCTGTGTAGCTATACACCTATGTGCATATATCTTGTGCAGTTAATGGAGTTGAAAGTGATAATGCTTCAGTATAGAGTTGCTCTTCTGTGCAGAGGCTGGTTGGTGTGTTTTGTAATTTAAATTAAGGTCACAAGGATAGGTGGTGCCCAGCTAGGGAAAAGCAGTCTAACAGGCAAATGTTCCATTTGCCCAAACAGAAAGATGTGTTCACAGTAACTATACAAATCAAAGCATCTCACACTCCTGATATGAGCAATGCTACAACTCATCTGAGAAGTGCAAGTTGCCATTATGGTCCGTGGAGTCCCAGAGAGATAATGTGTGAAAATAACTACATGGAGGTAAGTACTTATGGAAAGTGCTAGAAGTAAAGAGGTAGGTACTGCAAGATGCTCTCTTAGACTGTGTTTCTAATGCATGTTTTGTCAGCTTCAGACTGCCCCATCATTAGCAGCTTGTTAGTGAGTGCGCAGTATGCATCTTAAGTGATACATTTATATTATGAATGTGTAACTTGTATTAGCAGTAATAGCTAATAAAGCTGTAAAATCATATTAAAAAGGTTAAGCTTGTAGATTGAACTCACTGAATGTTGCCCCAATAAATCTTATTTGAGAAAACAGAATGTATACCTCCTGAAGGAAGTTTCCCTGCTGGGGAGGAATGCAGAAGTGGAAATGGACTCCTCTTGAAAGAGGGAGTTGGAGTCAAGAACAAACTCTGGTCTTAAGTGGAAATAGAAAGTAGAAGATAGGTGGAAAATAAAAAGAAACTGAAATCAAGCAGGCTATAGGTGAATCACCAGGCATGGTGACATCTCTGTCTAGGAAATGCTGGTTTCCCTTGCAAAAGGCTTGTAGGTGTTGAAGACAAGGAAATAAGTGCTATTAGCAAACCCCTTACAGATGTTTTTTCCCCTCAGGTTTCTGTCAGGAGGGAGGTTCCACAGACTATAAAAGACTTTGTTCAAGATGAACCTGAGGACTGGACTCTTGTATTTCCAGAAGTAAAACTACAGGTTTTCTTTCTAGCAAAAGCTAGTGCTACCTCTGGCACAACTATCTTTCTTTTCATTAACCACGCAGTACTTTCAAAAACTACTTAAATAGCAATAACAGAACTTCTGTATCAAGTGGTTTTAGTATATTTTTATAGATTAGAAGTACAGACAGTTGTAGGCTATGTCTCCAAGGAAGAAATCAAGTCTTCCCCAGGCAAGAGATTGTGCAAAAACAAGCAAACAAAAAACAAAACGAACAAAAATCTCTTTAAAACCCCATGGGCCAGAAAAAAACTGTCAAGTGGCTTTTTTATGTGCAGAGTCTGCAGCAGTGCAGTCCATTAGTTATTTTCTGTTGCCCTTAATATGGAAAGTTTTCTGTATGTATGAGGTGGGGAAAGCTGGAGGGATATCCCACTAGTAAAATTCAAAGAAAGGCAAGAAAACTGCTGGGCAGTTCAACACGGTAAATCATTCAGTGCAATAAACCTGTTACTTTGAACATCATGTTTAAACTATTGATACATTTCTCTGGGTAGGCAAAGGCAGAAGAAGCCTCAATATGGCAAATAGCATTTCATCAGCCAGAAGAAAAAAGGGCTCTGCTTGTGAGCAATGCTTGGAGTGCAGGCTACGGACTCAATGCCACAGACTCCAGGGTTCTGCTGCGAGTGCCATACACTGCTGCCCAAGTTCAGCTGGTCGAGGTTGGTGTGCTCCTTCTGGCCCAACAAGCTGCCAGGCTGTGCAGCTCTAACCAGATTCCTTCCTTACAGGATCAGGGAATTACCTTTTCTCTGCTGAGATCAAGTACATTTTACAAATACCAGTGGGTGATCCTGATGGTGGACACTGCTGTGGCATGTCCTATAGGTAAGGAGTGTGGTACCATGCTCCAATGCCAAAATGTACGGGGACAGACTCACAACTAGTGAGCTGACAGCTTTCATGTCTTGTCCCTAAGATGGTGTGGACTACACGAACAAAACAATCACCTGGACTGTTCCAAAGTATATTCCACCACTCTCTGCTGGAATGACTAGCTTTAAGGATGTGCTTGTGGAAGCTGGTGTGGATCTACACAAACTGTCTGCCAAGGAAATGGCTTCCAGGAAATACGTGTTATTGAATGAGTTAACAGCAATTACAATGAAGATTCCAATAGGTGCAGAAGGTGGTTATTACAAGGTTGGTGACTTATATTAGGTTCCATGCAAGCAATATTCTGGGATGTTTGTTTGTTTTCTGATGAGGAACAATTCTTTGTCTTGTGCCTTTCAAATGAAAGATGGGAGTGTGGGAGTGAGGGAGAACAAAGGGTTTGTTAAAAACTCCAGAAGCCCTGACCAAAGATAGTATTGGTAATTACCACTTTATGAAGAATTTCTTTTCTTGCAAGCACAGGTAGACAGAATCCTACAGAGAACTATTGATTCATTAATTACTCATGTTAACACAGAGCTTTCACCTATTAGTCCTGATGTCATACTCCTCAGAGATGGTTCTAACTGGATTGTAAAGCATGTATGGGTTCTATTGCATTTTACACAGACCACTTAAGAGAATGGGAATAACCCATTAGTCCAGCAGACCACGTGCTCTTGTGATGGGTTGGGACTACACACCTAAATTTAGCTGCTTGGGGTGAACTGAGTCCTGGGCAAATGTAGCAACTGAACTTCTGGTGAGGTTGCATGAGCAACCCTATTCACTGTGAAATAGTCCCCTGCTGCTTTGAATCTTGGGAAGTGGGAGATTGTTTTCCAAAGGAAGTTTTTTGAGTATTCTGAGATAATCTAAACAGGGATACAAGAGTTCAGGATTCCTGAGCAAAAAGGGCAATTGGTTGGGGCTATAGATTTAGCTAACCTTGAGATGCTCCAACATAACTTTAATGCAAAATCAAGCCATACTAAAGGGTACTGATTTGAATTCTAGACTTCTGTGAGCAATGGACAGCTTGGGGTAAAATACACCATCAACCTGTTCTTGGAACACCAGTGGGAAGACAACAAATGGGGACTAACCAAACATACTATCATCAAGGAAATAGAAACACCATTTGAACAAGTGGAAGTTACTATAACCAGTAGTAAGTAGCTGAACATTGAATTTACCAAAGGTTTTGGTACTGTTAAGAGCTTAATGCTATTTGTTCCTTTTCAGATTTAAATCTGAGTGCAAGGCTAATGAATGTTACAGTGGGAACATTCCTCCCAGACGCTGAACTTGTGAGCTTAACCATTGAAGGGGTTGTTGTGGCTGTACCTGAAGCTGTTCAGCATGGCTACCTAATACACAGGACCAGATATGCTAATGGAAGCAAAGCATATGTAATACAAGTCCCACTTGATGCATCAAGTGTTACAAAAGAGGTGTGTACTAAGGCACTGCAGCATCCCATAGTATAGAAATTGTGATATCACTTGGTGTTTTCATGTCTAAATATGATTTTCCTAGTACATAAGAGAGGACATGAGAACATACGCCCTGAATGTCACACTCGCATTCATCACCTATCCATCAAGTGAGACCTTTGTTGTCCCAGTAATTGCACTGTCAGCAGTGAAAGATGCAGGTAAACTTTGTGGAATTTGGGTGAAACTGCACCAACCCACCTGTGAACTCTGGCTGTGAGCTGGGCTGATTTCAGCCAGGGATGCTGCCAGTCCCAGGGAGCTGCACTAAACTGATGGCAGCTGGCTGACTCTTGGTTGTTTTGCAGTACTACCCAGTGCAACAGGGCTTTGTGATGGGAGGAACCTTCATCTCATTATCACTCATGGGAATGTGGACCAAAACTGGCTACCTTTCATCTCAGACTGGCACCTGACCCAAGAGGCTGCACAGAAGTACAACTACATTTTGAAGGACAATGGCACTCACCTGGCAATCTCTGTCCCTTTCATTTCTCCCCATGTGAGCTATGAGGTAAGGCTGCCAACATGTAGCAATTGAAAGGCATGTTCTAGTTGTGAGATGTCAACAAGACACAGTATATTCTTGAAAGCAAAACAAAACTTGTCTTGGAGACAGTCTTCAAAGGTACAATGGAGGATTATTTTCTGACCTTATAAGAAAACTAATTTCCCTTAGTTAATGTTGGCAGAAATAGGAAAGGGAAAAAAAAGAAACGCATTCTGAATTTACTTTATAGCTGAGTATCTTTAAGGACAACTAGACATGCAATGGAGTTTGTATTGCATTCTTTTGCCAAACAACTGAAAAAGCTCACTGTGTGAGCTTCTGGATTAAAAACATCCTGTTTAAATACATCCTGTGGGTTTGACTTTGCTCAAGCACCACTATCTTTGGCTTGTGATAAACTGCCCTCTTAGTTTTTGAATGCTTTAATTGAACAGTGTGTCATTATTCTCTTGTTTAACCTGTGATTGTCATCTCTAGGTCTTTAATACCTCTGCAATAAAGGCTTCATTCCACTTAACCTTGAAGGATGACAGCACCTTGGCTCAGAGGAGAAACTTCTCAGTTTCCTGCATATTTTCACCTTCAGAGCTAATACGTAATAGCGTGTTGGGGATTAGCTATTAATGCTATTTGAGTTGCAAAGCTAAGCCATGCAGTCTGAAATATTTCTAGGTTTTAGAGTTGTCTGGCACTCTGTTTGCTTGTCAGATTTCCTCCCAGTTAATATGCCACAAGGCAAGTCAAATTAAAATCTGGAGTGGCTATCCTGCCTAGTACAGGAAGGGGGGAAGGAAGTGGGAAAGTCTACTTCCCCACACACCTCAAAATCAAGAAGCTTTTTTAAAGGGTTTTTGTGGTTGTTCTGGGAGTTGAATGAGGTGGGGGGTTTTGGTGGAATGTGGAGACAATCAGCATATAAAGTAGTCATTCTAAAGATGTTACAACCCTAGATATGAAGAGTTTTAATAACTCATCAGTATTAAATGTATTGAATATCTTGGCTAGAAAAATCCTTTTGAAGAGAGTGAGAGCTGCTTGTGAGCTGCCAAAAGAACTTGCCAGCAAATCCATTCTGAACATCTTTCTTGTTAGGCTACAAAAGGAGGTCGAATCCTGATTTGTGTAAAAATGTCTATTTCTCTTTCAGAGTGCCTGCCCAATGGCACTGTGATTATTACTGCAATCAAACTGGTAGGTGGTGAAGACCTGGACACTGCTCTGCTTGTCTTGAGGGACAGACAGTGCAAACCCAGTCTAGTGACAGAGAAGACTGCAACCTTCAAGTTCAATGTGAACACTTGTGGAACAAGTAGAAAGGTAAGGATTTAGTCACATCAAGTTCACTCTGCATTGGGGTAGGGTTATTGCTAGACCTGGCAGAAGTTCAGTGGTGAGCTCAAGCTGCATGGAAGTCACAGCTGAAAACAGCACAGTAGTACATCTATACTCATTTCTGAGCTTACTAAATTCAGTTGAGCAGAATTTCTTGAGTAAAAATATTTTTTCAAGGTTAGAGGTGCTTTCTGAAACTTTCCTTCAGTTTGGCAGCTCTGAATTATTTCATGGTAGGCTTGAATGGGAGTTTATGCTGGCCAGATATACTTGTATGCTTTGCAAAAGCTCTTTGGGTATTGCTAATGACTACATGCCCAAAGACTAGAATGGGTGCTATTCCTACCACCAAATACTGTACAAATAGAAAACAAACAAAATAACAAATAATCAGAACATGCCTAAATTCAGATCATCATAAATGCAGCTTGTTTCTGCATTGTTGCATTTCATTCTACTCACTGATTCAGTAAATAAGCTCAGCTCTTCTTTTTCTCAGGGCCCATGCACTCCCTTTCTAGGGTGTTCTTTCTTCTTCACTATGGCATAGCTGTCACCCATGGTCAGCTTCAGTCGGTGGGCCTTGGCCTGTTAGCTGCTAATTTCTGCCTATTTCTAAGCATACTCTGCTCAGTGCAATCTGGCAGTCAAGCAGAGGGATGTAGATAATTGTGCCAAACACAAATCAGACTCTAATGTGACTGTCCTGTTTGTAATGATGTACATCCTTCAGTTCAACAGCACAACTATGACATATGAGAACGAGGTACTCTATTTCAGACCTGGCAATGATATACCCATATACCAGTAAGTGTCATTCCCAAACCAAAGGTAGTACATGTTATTTTGGCTGTAAAAAATCTAATGCTAAATACTTTATTTTAGACTGAAATTTCTCTGCTTGTATGCAGTCGAGCAGACTGCTGATGTTCAATATGAATCTAAGAAGAACCCACCACCCAGTATTAAGCCAGGGTCTGGCTGTCTCGCTCTTTCATTGAAGCTTTTCAAAGGTAACATCTATGATTAGACTCTATAAAATCACTGGATGGCTGAGGCCAGAAGGGACCTGAGACTGATCTTACTCATCCACTCTGCTCAAGCAGGGCAGTGTAGAGCATGTTCCTCAGCACCATCTTTAGATGACTTTTAAATGTATCAAAGGATGAAGTGGAAAATTTTTAAGGCCTCTAACAGGACTTTTCTCTTTCAAAATGCAACATAAATGGTCAAATATCAGTAGTGGAACAGACTTAGCATCACTGACACATGTATGGTTTTCCTGCTTTGTCTGGGCATGATGTAAGTTTTGTGTAGTGAATGTGATGCCAGCTTCTCTCTCCTATGAACTCCTGAAGTGTTGCTAAGCAGGTTCAGCAACTCACTGCAATGGTTGTAACCTGTGTCAAAGATACTGCTTTATAGTGGTACCTATGCCAGCAGAAAGGGTTAATTGAAGCCTGAACCAAACACAATGATTGGAATGGGCGTTATGATTTCTTAATTCATTTTCCCTTCTCACTACCTTTGAGATAATTTTGAATAAAAATCTTAATGGCTTTTTGCAGAAGGAGTGTTTCATTTCTGGATCCTCAGAGCCAGGGAATATGTTTGAGATTTTTGCTTTCATTGCTGATCTTGCTTTCTTGCCATTCTATACCCAATTCTTGATATCTGTATGCTGTCCCAGGTTTTAGTATTACTGTGCCAGAGTAAATGGTAGTGAAAAAAAAAAAGAGTGAAGCAGAAAGTTTGTGAATACTTATTCTATAAAAAGGAACCTCTTAATATAAATACTCTCTTGCAGAGAAATCCTATTCAGAGCCCTACCAGGAATCAGAATATCCTGTGGTAAAATACCTGAGGGAGGCTCTGTATTTTGAAGTTGAACTGCTCCAGCCTAAAGACGCAAGACTGGACCTAAACCTGGATGACTGTTGGGCTACCAACTCCCAAAGCCAGGACAGTTTCCCCCAATGGCACATCTTTACACATGGGTGAGGAAGGCTTCCCTCCTCTATTTGGTAACTGCTCAGCACAAGGTGCTGTACCTCAGGTGGGAGGAAGGGGGAAGAGGCAGAGGTGCAAGTGGCAGAGGTCACCCTGGAGGCAATTGCTAATCTGTGGGGCATTTGTTGGTGTCAGCACAGTGGCTGTGCCTTCTAGGGGCAGCAGGTCATGTGAGTGGCCAGAAGTGCTTCTAGCTAACAGTTCTGGCTGGAAAGAAAGAGCAAGAAGCAACCCTGACTGTGGGCAAAGGCAGGGATCATGAACTGGGGAG